>BRXY01000011.1:15599-70276 GCA_030267945.1 Triparma strigata
TTCGAGGGGGGTTTGGGGGGGGGGGGGCTGGGTTAGACAGATTAACTGATCAAAGAAATTGCTGCGCAAAGAAGAAGAAATAAAAGCGCTCAACGTCCCATTTTGAGAAGAAATTAATAACTGTGTCTCTTTAGATTAGTTAAGCCGTTTTTCTCGTCGGGTGCGTTGGGTGTGTTGTGATATGATATAATCGGAAAGACTAATCGTTATTGCTCCACATGACTCGAATGATCGAGCCAGTCTGCTAAAACATTTAGGTGTCGTCATTTTACTTCATACTCGATTGTATTTGTAAGTCTTGCCGGGTCGTATTTTAACTCTTATTTATCGCAGGGAAAGGTGGAGTCGAACCACTCGTCCGCTAGAACTCTTGGTAAGGGGGCCTTTTTTGAACCCCCGAACCATCTCTGATACCGTCAGAGTATGAAAAGTCTTTCCTGCCATGGCATTATGGAACGCTCCTCATGGCATGGACCATGGAACGCTACACGTGAATGCTTCTACCGTATATAAAGAAAGGGTTTCTGTACTGTTGTTCATTGTTAGAGAGTTGTTTCAACAATAATAATAAATGTACGAAGACTACTATCAGAAAATACGCACGGAATTATAAATAAGCGTTATTGTCAGCGAAATCTTCGGTTGATTTAGGACGTCATAATGCCGTAAACCCCGTCTCCGGGGTTCATTTAAAGACCTGTTAGGGTATTCTAAATCGCCTTCCATTGCATTCGATAAAATGCGGAAGGGACGGAAAGTGAAGACGTCCAGAGCGAGAGCGTTTACAAACAAGTCGAGGATAGTAACCCTCAGTAACCAATGGTCCGTGCATTACACTCAAAATGTCTTATAAAACGTACCCATAGTCAACCTCACACACCATCAACCTAACGCACATCCTGTGTAAGATCCGATTGTAAGATCTGAGTGATCCTCGTGACGTTATTCAATGTTTTATAACTGATTTTGCCGATTTTTGCTGATTCCAGGCCACTTCCTCAGGCTAATCATATAAATTCCTCGACTGCAGTCGACGTCAGCATTTCAACTCAACTGAGCATAAATAGTCTATACTAGGCCTATATTAGGGTAGAATAGTGGCTTAACTTTGCGACTAAGGATACTTTTAGTAGCCATAAAGTAGCTCGTTGAGTCGCTTGATAAAGTTCTGCACTGAACAACTTCATAGAGGGCTTCTTCCCTAACCCTTCGGGCTTCACTGAGGGCTTAACAGAAGGCCTCACAGAGGAAGCATGATTTCATTCTACAACGCATCATTCTGTAACGTGAGAACTGTGAGAACTGTAATAAAACGTGTACAAGCACAAGTACATGTACCGTTATCAAGTAGTAGTAGTATTAATAACAGTAATAATATTAGGTGAGAAACTGTCAAGCGAACAAATCAATGAGCCAGGAATGTGTTGCATCGACGCCAGAACCACCGCCATGCAATCTAACTTCGTTACGGTCAATCTTCATGCGGCTCGCCAACGCTCGTCGCAAACGCTCTTCGCAGCACTTGTACAAATTATGGAAATAGACGGCAAATGTCCTCTAAAACAACATCAGATACAGATACAATAGAGTTAGAATCACAACACAACACAACAACGGACACATCACCATCCGATGCCGCAACAGCCTTCCACAAACTAGCAACAAATCGGTGTTCAACACCGGTGTTCCACCCCTCTCCCCCTCCTCCCCCCTCAGTCCTCTCCCGCATCCTAACCTCCACCCTCCGCACCCCCTCCTCCTTCAACCTCCAACCCTACACCGTAATCCTCGTCACCTCCCCCTCCCAAAAGTCCTCCCTCGCCTCCTGCATGCTCGGGAACAACCACCTCCGCGTAAAGAACTCCTCCTTCACCGCCGTTTTCCTCTCTGATCTAACCCCATCCTTACGCCTCCCCCGCCTCCTCTCCCTCGAACGTTCCTCAAACATCCGCGATCCGAACTACTTAACCCACCTCCCCCTAACAGCTACCTTCTTCACAGGAGAAGGTTCCCCTTTAACCTCCTCCCTTAAAAATTTTCTAACCTCCAAAATCTCGCCAATTAGACCCGTGCCTTCCACGTCTTCCGTCTCTGGTTGGTCTGGTAAGAATGTAGGTATGTTGTCGATGTCGTATATTTACGCTTGTGAGAGTGAAGGTTATAGGACTTGTGCTATGGAAGGGTATGATTCTTTGAGGGTTATGGAGTTGTTGAAGGTTCCGGAGAGGTATGAGGTTGCGATGTGTGTGGCGGCGGGGAGGGGGGGGGGGGGGGGGGGGACGGAAAGGTTTGATGTTGGGGAGGTTTTTCATTGTGAAGAGTTTGGGGAGGAAATTTTATTCAAGGAGGAGGAAGGAATATAAATATAAAGACACTGGTCTTGGTGTTGACTGCAAAAAAATATTTTAATCACAAATACGGCAACCGCTTCATCTTCACATTCAAACCTTCGTTCGCCAGGAAGCAGTACTTATTGAAAGCGTCTCCCCCCTTCTTGTAAATGTCCTTCGCCCTTTTGACGTCGAATTTCTTCTCATTCTTCCCCATGCCTTCCAACTCCTTCACCACTTCCCTAAGCTTCGACACTTCAATTTTCATTGATTTAGTCTTCAAGCTCGTGGAACGATCGGAGAACGTCGACGCGTAAAGGTCCATGGCGTTGAGGACGCGAGCGTCTGAGAAGGAACCAGCGGAGGCGGCGCGCTCGGAGAAACCGCCGTCGGATTTACTGTTGTCGGACTTTTCCTTCGCGCGAGGCTCTTTCACAATGGCGTAAAGGGCAGCGCTAGAGCCGCTGGCTATCGCCTTGTAAAGGTCTGTTTTGTAGGTTTCCCCTCCTGAAATGATTCGAGGGATGTAACGATCTGCAGCCTGCTCCAACGTGGCCCTCCCAGTGGCCTCAGCGTTCTCGACGCCGAACCCCCCAGGTCCGATGGATATTAGACCAATAATTCCCGCGGTCCCGACCCCAACAACTTTTCTCCTGTTTAAGCTGCCCTGAAAAACACCATCGACTAAAGCCACATCACACTGCAATCGATCCTTGTCGTCTGCATGAACCTTGTTCCCCCAAAGGGCCGTTGAGTAGGTAAGTCCCCCGGGGATGGAGAAAGAGAACGCTTCTTTGCCCACCGCACACAGCGACAATAATGATAATAGTACGCGTTTCATCGTCATCAATTTCCAAATCCTGCAAAGTCCTGGCATCAAACCTTGCACCAACCCCCAACCTTTCAACCCGCAAGCGATAATTTAAAACATATTTAAAAAAAGCAAACGCTTCAGAATATCAATCGCCTGACAAAAACGGTCCCGAAACCAGCCCCCAACTCACCAACCCACCAACACCAACCCTAATCCAAACTTCCTTCTCCGATTCAAAAAACCCCAACGAATGCCTGCCATGGCCTCCCCCTCCGCCCCCGCCAACAGCACCTCAACCTTTTCCCCCGCCACCCCTCCCCCTGTTCCCCCCCACGGCGCCCTCCGAAACAACCAGACTCCCCTCTCCGCCCCCAGCCCAGCCTGCGCTTCCGAACCGAACTACACTCCTCCTCCACCTGCCCTACAATCGAAGTCCAAGCCCATAACTCGAACGGCAAAGAAGCAGATTCGCCTCCAGTGGATGGACGATGGAAAGTCTATCGCCGCAAGGGTCAAGAGTGTCGAGGCGGAGTGCAAGACTACGCAGGATAGGTTCTGCCCCGGTTTCAAGGGAACCGTGGTCGAGGCCAAGATGGAATACAAGAAGAGGTGAGACCAAAAACAAAGGAATTCGCACGACCCTTGCCACCACCACCCCTCACCGAAACCCCCCCCACACACCCCAGCATCGGCCGCCTCCGATCTTACGCGAACATAGCCAAGTCCGCCTTGACGCAGATGTCCTCCAGCAGCCTTGCCTCCGGTGGCGGAGGCAAGGACCTCAAGGAGCTCAACAAGCGATGCGAGGCCGCCGTATCCTCCTACGAGCGCGACGTTCAGGCCGTGGCCGAGAGGGTCAGGGTCGAGGGCGTTCGGCTCGACAGGGATGGGAGGGACCTGGAGCAGTTCTTGGACGGCTGCGAGCACAAGTTCAAGAGGTGGGAGAGCGGAGAGGTGACGTCCAACACGCCGGTGGACTTCGAAGTGAAGGTGCCTTCGGTGACCGCCACTTCCGTTCCGGAGGCATTCGAAATGTCCGAGATCACCTCCGGGCCGAGCCTCAGGGCGAAGATCGACAAAAACGAGGACGAGGCTAAGCGCACCCTCATGAAAGGTGAGAAGGCCGCGAGGGTCGAAGCGACGAACTGACGAACTGACTACAGTATTCTAACTCGTCGCTCCGCTCGTTGCAGGTGCCGAGTTCAAACGCCGCATTACCAGGATTGACAACCTGATCAATTCGGACGGCGGCAAAACCGGAACGTGGCACGCGGACGAGCACGCGGGCTTCCTCAAGGCTTGGACCCGCTGCGGGGGCGACGTCGATGTCATAGTCAAGGCCGTCCGCGAGCACGCTGCCCTCCTGCGGAATAGGAAGGATCTCGGGATCGTCAGCCACGCGGCCTGGTACGTCGTTTACCTTTCCAGGTGTTCGGAGAAGAAGGAGCTCGCGGAGAGGTGGAGGAGGTGGAAGAACGACGAGAGGGAAAGAAAGGTTGAGGTCGGACTGAAGGAGATTGAAGAGCTGACAGCGGAAAGTGCGAAGAAGAAGGTGAGCGAAGGCACCAACCTGCGCAAGGCTACCACGATACAGCCCGTCGTTTCGCTCGTCGCTCGATATTGTTTGTCACCCAACAAATTCTAATCACCCCCCCCCCCCCCTTCCTCGCAGGATCCGGAGCTGACCAAGGAGCAAGTCAGGGAGGCACAAAGGCAGCAAAAGGAGGCGATCAGAGCTTGGAAGGAAGAGAAGGAGAGGGAGAAGGAGAACGCGAGGGCCGAGAAGGAGCAGAGGGAACAAGAGGAGAAGGTGAGAATAATCGTCGGCGTGTGTATTGGACAACCACGTACATGGCCGATACTTCTGTACGTGGCATCGTTGCTGCAAGCTTCTGCGCCGTTTCTAACATCACGAACGACCCTTCCATTGCGACTCGCTTCGCTCGTCGCAGCTCAAGTGGGAGCAGAAGCAGGAGAAGCACCGCTACCTCCGCGCCAGAGTCAACGACTACAAGGCCCAGAAGGAGCGAGAGGAGGAGCGGGACAAGAAGATTAAAAGCCTTGCGGACAAGACAAACGTTGCGAGAAGGTTCAGCAGGGAGGAGATCGAAAGGAGGCGAGAAGAGGAGATCAATGGCGTCAAGAAGAAGAGACTGGAGAAGGAAAGGAGAGAGAGGGAAAAGCAGTTCGAGGCCGCAAGGCTCCGTGCCGCAGCGAAGGGGGTCAACGAGACCGTTGTCCGCGACTTCAACCGCCTGACTGGTGACACCAAGGCCTCCGGGGCCAGAGCCTACACCAACGAAGAACTTGACGACCTCGACGAGGGGAAGAAGATCAGGAAGGCCCACGACAAGCCCATCTTCTACTCGGCGAGGGACCTCGCGGTAGGCGGCGGACGCAGGGCCGTCCCCACTTGGAGGGGCGGAATTTAGTAGTTTAGAAATAAAATGTGGAATTGTGTATGTTTTTCTCGAAATCAAAATTGTTTCACGATTTCAATCCTAGCCCTAGGCCGAGCAAGACCTCGGTAGCGAGTTGCTTGGCATGAGCGTCATGCTCCTTGACGGGGCTCTGCGATGAGTTACCTAGTTGCTCCGTCTCCGCGCCCCCCGACGAACTTTCGTCGTCGCTAACAACGGTTGCCACGGTTGCCAGTGCCAGCGCCTGCTGCTCCTCGTTCGCCTTATTGTGCTTGCTCTTATGCTTGGACAAATCGAACTTCCTCGTGAAGCTCCTGTTACATCCCTCCACATCACACACGTGAGCGCGCTCCCCAGTGTGGGTCCTCTCGTGACTCCGAAGGTCGGAGATGCGGGCGAACCTTCTTGGGCACATGGTGCAGCCAAGAGGCTTCTCCCCGGTGTGCGTCCTGTGGTGGGTCTGCAAGTCCGCCTTTCTGAAGAACTTCCTACTGCAAACGGTGCAGGAGAAGGGCTTAATTCCGCTGTGGGTCTGCATGTGTCGCCTCATATTGCTCTTGAGGGTGAACTTCTTGTCGCAGCCCTCGAATGTGCAGTGGTGGAATTCCACCACTGCGGCGGCCGTCTTGGCGGGGACTGATGAGGTCACATAAATGTTGGTCGGGGGGAGATTCGAGATGGGTTGGCAAAGGAGGGGGTTGGCTGGGAAATGAACTGGGGAGGATTCGGCAGTGTTGAGGGGACCGATAGCAGAGACGTCGGGCATTGTGGCCTGAGAACTGGTCGATGAAACGAGAATTTCTCGGAATGGAGGTTGCGGTCCTGTTTGGGGCTGGGGACTGAGAATTAAGGCGGCGGGAGAGAGGAGGGAGGCGTTAGAGCGGTTTCGAAGGGGTACGTCGGTTGCGTTGCGTGGGTCTTTTGTCTTTTTCAGACGATCGAATACATCAACTTTGGACTTTTTACTGGACTGCAAGGTCTGCACAAGAACTTGATCGTGAAGTCTATTATAATACATCATGGACGTCCGGTAGCAGCTCACCAATTGATTGCAGCAGACATGTCGAATTTAAGGGTAAGAGGGGTATTTTTCTTAGGCTTGTCGCTTCGAGAGGAGGCGGGGTGGCAAGACCTGCACTTTTCGCCCAAAAAATGTGGCACCCAGCCTTCGGATTGGGGATCGGATTGCGGCCAGAACCTTGGACAATCCAGTACATTCTCTCTGTGAATTGCGGAAATTGCTTGCGAAATAAACATACATATTCCACAACCGAAGGGTGTGCTATTATATCATGCTATTAAAAATAACCTCCTCGCTCTCAGTGAGCCTAACCTTACTAGTTGTTCTCTCTAATTGCCCGACAGTCTCGGCCTCAGCCCAGGAGACCATGACGCTGTGTTTGAATTGTTCGAACACCGACGGATGCGCGTCCGATGATGATTCGCTCGAGTTCGAGGTGCCTGTGTCTACTTGCTTCTCTCCGACCGAGCTCTATCCAGATTCGGGAGATGTTTGGGGAGAATTCGACATCCTCGACGAGTGCAATGAGAGAGGTGTGAAGAGGGTCATATACGACTCTAAAAATGGTACTTGTTTGGGTGACATCACTGACACATATATATTACAGTACGACAAATGTCTCGGTCCGTTTGGCGCTCCGAGGCCTTGGGGAGTGTTCGAATGTTCTGAAAGTTGATGAAAAGAAACTTTATGAATAACAAAATTAGAAGTTCTTATTCCCCTTCCTCGCCCCCCCCCCAACCCCACACCACTCCACGCCACTCCCTGTCATCTCCCCTCCAACCCTTACCCTAACTCCTCTATTTAATCATCGTCCTCTATTCGCTGCAAGAAGATTGCAACGTGGTGGGCAAGCATGGTGGCAAGCTTCTCGTCGTTCTCGCTAAACCCCTTCTCCTCCGCCCCGCCGCCCTCTGCCTTCTTGTTCAAAAACTCAACCACGGCCACGCACTCCTTGGTCTCCCTGTTGAAGACGGGAGCGCACAGAATACTCTTGCATTGAAATCCTGTGTTCTTGGCCGCAGCTTTATTGAATGTCGGGTGCGCCTTGACGTCCGGAACGTTCAGCACGGCCTTGTTTTTGTAACAGAGGCCGACCAAACTCTTGTCTATGGGTATTTGGAACGTGGTTTTGACACCGCTGGCGTAGCGGGACCACATTTCGTTCTTGGTCTTGTCGACCCAAAAGACGGAGCAGCGCTGTCGTCGCAACAGCAGGCTTGGGTTAGAACGTGAAGAAGTTCGTGGGGCTTTTCAGCGCACACACCGCTCACCTCCGCCTGGATTAAATCGTCGCCGTGCTCCATAACAGTCTGCAATATCGTCTCCAGCTCCTTCGCCTTCTTCATCCTATCGGCCTTGTTCAAATCCATAAATAGCAAACAACTAGCTCCCAACAAACATCCTATGGTGACCCCGACTACGCTGCCGCCGATTATCACGTTCTTGCATACGGCCAGGCGGCGCTGGGCCGATGAGATGTTCGGAGGGTGGATCCCTAACCGGCTCACAGTCCTCTCCACTGAGAGAGGGAAGGGAAGGGAAGGGAAGGGAGGGGAAGGGAGGGAAGATAAGGTTTTGGTTTAGTAGTCGTGGCATTTTGTCCGACTGCTCTCTCATCTACTCTCTCACCTACACCACCGAATAAAACGCCGCTAACGTCACTAAAAACCTGCCCAAAAGCCGCAGCAGTCAAAGTCGCAATCCCCAGGGCGGCTCCAAAATGATTGTCAATCGCGTCACCGGCCTGGATCATTATGAAGTTGTCCATTATGCCGAAGCCTATCATCGGACACATCGCGTGGATGAAGAGCTGCCGCAGGTCCTGCTTTGAAGGTTGTTCGGCTGCCGTTTTTTGGTATGCCAGAAGGGTTAGAAAGAGAATCGAATCGAAGAGAGGCATTTGGATGGCCTATTTGTACGAATTATGAAATAATTTGTAATATGTATTAAAGGAAAAACTATTATCATGATGATATCGGTCAGAGACACATGGGGAAACCGCATAGGGACGGCATTAGGCAGGGACAGGATGGAGAAGGAGCTGAACTTGGGGACGAACGACTTGCCGGATTCGTTTCTAGACAACTTACGAGGATTTTTTGTTTCTGTTGATTTGAAGCGGCGCATCATGACATTATTTCGCCGGGGCGAAACAAATTTTGGGGTTATTCGCGATATTGAACGATACATAATTTCCCAGTGATTCCAAGGAATTTCAGATTTCTCGCGTCCTGGTTAATTTTCAACCCTATCGTCACCGCTCAGCGCACAGGCTTCGTAAAGATCCACATGTCCGAAGTAGAAGACTGCGCTCCGACTGCGAAAAAGCAGAAAATAGACGATTCTAGGTGAGGCTCGGCCGCCGCCACGATCTCGCTCTATTTCTCCCAGTGGAAACCCGCAGCAGCAGCCTAGGGTCCCTCAATGAAACCCTGCAATACTCACCCCATCTACACCGCTTTTGCAGTATCTCTCCGCCTCCATTATCAAGCACAAATTCAACGTCAGTGTCAACCTCCCCTATATCTTCCCTGCCTCCGAGCCATGTTGCTCCTGCTCCTCCCTCGCAGTCCTCAACGTCTGAGCAGTCGCCCGTGTCTGAATTGCCAGAGCACGTTCCCGCGCCTCTGTGCTTCACAATGGTTCAGAATAAAGTGGGCGCTGAGAACGGTGGCGTTATTGACGATTTGAGTCTCATGAGGTTGGTTGCGTTGAAGGTTAGTGTGTGTGTGTGTTTTTCGCGGACCTTTTGTTTTGGTTTTAGTCCTCCCTCTCATTCCTGACTCTCCTAACGCTCGCACGCAATGTGTTACTTCGCAGAATATATTCAGCAGGCAGCTCCCGAAGATGCCGCGTGAATACATCGCTAGACTAGTCATGGATCCGAAGCACCGTTCCCTAGCGTTGATGTCTGTGAAGGACTCCAAGGATTCCAAGGACTCGAGCGCTAAGCTTCCTTTGACTAAAATTCTGGACTTGACTGGGCAGCCTACTGCGCCGCCTGGGTCAACAATAATAGGTGGAATATGTTATAGGTCGTACCCCGAGCAGAGGTGAGACGGAGGAGACGGAGAAGACTTCATGGTCGTCATCTACTTCGGGTGCTAACTTTCACCGTCGCCAACACCAAACACCGCCCCGCCGCAGATTCGCCGAAATAGCCTTCTGCGCCATCAGCGCCAATCAGCAAGTCCGAGGCTTCGGGAGTGTCCTCATGAATCTGTGCAAAATGCAGGGCGCAAAGGAGGGCATCGAATACTTCATCACCTACGCCGACAACTATGCCGTCGGGTACTTCAAAAAGCTCGGCTTCTCCAAGGTGATAAGCATGCCCCGGGGCCGTTACTACGGTCTGATCAAGGACTACGACGGGGGCACAATGATGGAGTGTCACCTGCAGTCGAACATACCTTACACTAGCATCAAGGCAATGCTGAAGGTGCAGCAGGATTTTGTGTATGAGAAGGTTTGCGAGGTGAGGCGAGGCGGGACGGAGACTGGACGGACGCGTGCGCAATAACTCTACCTCTTATAATTCTAATCTCCAATTCACCTAATCGCCGCAGACGGCGTTGAGCCACAAGACGTATGAATGGAACGGGGAAGAGGACCCGGAGTCAACGACGAGAGTGAAAGAGCAGAGGTATTTACAGATTCCGGGAATCAAGGAGGCCGGGTGGACAGCGGCGGACCTGGTGACCGTCAAGGTGAGGCGAAGAAATTCCTCTTATTCCTGCCCAAAATGTTTCGTCCAAACCTAACACACGCACTTCCACACACCGTCGCTTTACCACAGGCTCCCCAACAGAAACCCCAAAACGTCAAGACCGCGCTCCTGCAAATCATCAGAAAGATCAAGGACCAGGCCTGGTCCTGGCCGTACGTTTGCGCCGTCGACAAGAACGATGCCCCGGGGTACTACGATGTCATAAAGAACCCCATCGACCTCCAGACGATGGAACAGCGAGTGAGGAAGGGGACACACTACAACTCCAAGATGGCCCTGAAGAACGATATCCTGCTCATGACCCAGAACTGCAAGACCTTCAACCCTTACGACCCCAACGCAGAAAATCCTTACTGGGACACTGCGGTGGCACTGGAGCAATTCTTGGTCCGCAATGAATTTCTTTTCATGGACACTGTCTAAACCTACTAAGCAAATAAAAACTAGAGGAAGGTTTTGGTTTGTACACCAAACTTATATCGTTGTATTAATTTTCGTTGAATGGAATAAGAGACACCTTGACCTGTTCATTCACGTTTTCACTTTCATAATTTCTGTCTAAAGTATGTTCGTCATTTCGTTGAGGCAGCTGCGACGAGTGAAGCGAAGAGCAGCGAGCGAAGCGAATAGCAGCGAGCCGAGGAGGGCCGAGAAGGGCCGAGGAGCGAAGCGACGAGTTAGAATTATGTAGCGATGATGGTGGATAGAGGCCTCAACGCGAACGGAATGAACGTGTTCCCAGCTTGTCGCTTCGTTCCCCGCGCATCTTACCTGTACTTGAACAGCAACCTCATTCTCTAACGACTTTACATTTGTTGATTCTTCCGTTGCGTCAAAAGGGAGAGGAAGGGTCGATGGGTGCAACGGGAAGGCTTGAGTCGCTGGCTGAGGGGCCAGGGCGGCAAATGGGAGAGCGAGGGGGAGAGGGAGAGCCACAGACCCACGGAGAGCGGCGGAGAGAGTTACACCCATCTGTAGATTGAGCATGTGACTGACGTTGAGGCCTGGGACGAAGAGGAGGGGGTGGGGGGCAATTGCTAAGGCGGGGACGGAAGAAGTTGCGGAGAGAGTGAGATGGGGCTCACGGATTGGGATGGGACCAAGAGTGTTAGTCCCTGCTGTTGATGTTGCTGTTGCTGTTGATGTTGTAGTTGTTGTTGCAGGTGCTGGAGCAACTGGAGCAACGTGGGTATTGGGTGCAACGTTAGCAACGGGAGCAACGGGAGGAATTTTGTAGTTTGAGTGGCGTATCGAGTAGGAGGGGTTAATGACGATCGGTGGCTTGGGAACAGGGCCCGGACTTCCGGGTTCGGAGTCCATCTTGTGTCGGTGTTTTAGGTGACGCTTTAGGTGACCTCTGCGACGACGCAAAGAAAATGTAGCGAGGAACAGCGAGCATTAATATTGAGTTAGATAATGCAGCCGCTGAGGAGCACTCCAATATGCTTTTTGTTCTCGCCACTCCATTCTTCGTTGTCGCTCACCTCTTCTTGGCCCTGTAAGTGCAGCCTTCAATTTCACAAGGGTGCCAGACCACGTCGAGATTGTGAATGTCCTGCTTGTGTTGCTTCAAGTTGCCGCTAAGAGGTTTTTCGTGAGTTTTTTGTATGTATGGTATTGGTGTCATTTCATGGTCACCTCAAGTTGGAAAAGACACTGCAGGCTTTCTCACCTTCTCTTCGCCTTGTACAAGCACCCGTCAACCTTGCAATAGTGCCACTGAACGTTTATGTCGTGTTTCTGCTGCTTGTGTTGTTTCAGCGAGTCCGCGCGCTTTGCTCTATACTCACAACCCGGTTCTGAACGCAAGGGAGAAGGTGAGGTAAGGAAGGAGGAATGATATTATTAAAGGGGCAGGACGCAGGCGCTTACCTTCGCAGTTGAACCAAACCACGTTGATTCCGTGCTTCCCCGCCTTGTGGTTTTTCATGCTCTGAGAGTGACCCGACCGGTAGCCACAGCCGTCCACATTACAGGTCTTGATAATTCCATACTTGTCGCGATCTCCTTTGAGCCTTGCATTCTCCGGAACCAACTCTTTCGGGATTTTGTGAATACTATGCTTGTGGCCCCTCATATTTGTCGAGACCCCCGTCTTATACTGGCACCCGTTTATTCCGCAAAGCTTGATTATTTTGTTGCCCTTGTCCCTCCCATAGGGTGCCAGCGGATCGAAGGGGACATTAACCTTTTTCTCCAAGGGAGGGGGCGCTTCCTGGACGGTGTTGTCTTTGCCAGGGGTACTTTCGGCGGCGGGAGGGGCGTCCACGTCACTCTTAGGATCAGGCAGCGCCCGCAATACCAGTTCATTGGGAGTGTGCATGAGGGCGGTGGTGGCGGTGGATGCGAGGTGGGGAAATTAGCTTATCTTATGTGGCAGAACGGCGGGACGGCGAATCGGAAGTCAGCCCCGGGGCTTGTGATGTATGGGGGGGGATGGTCGGACCCGAAAGGGTGGCGTTGATTTTCGCAATTGTGTTCAACCAAATAGCGAGTGAGGGCTTTACTTATCAACAACAGTGCGATTCTGGGCGAACACAAAAATTGAAGTGCTGCATTTCAATTTTGTGAAAATGTGTTTTGGGGGTGACGAGGGATCGCTCACGGGGCTAATTTTTTGCGCAGTGTTTGGAGGGAGTGCTAGGAGGGGTGCGGATTTATTTCAACGGCAACGTGCGTCCGGGGGCGGAAGATCTTGGGCTGAAAGGGCGTGATTTTCGAGCTGTACATCGAGCGATTTCATTGATTAGGCTGTTTTATACATTTTTATGATATTATTTGGTTATTTTATTCTCTTTAAGATCTCTAAGAGGAATAATACGACATTCAAAAGGACAAAAAGTGAATTTAAGTAGTTTCAAAAATTGAGCGGATAAGTTGGCCTAAAAGTGTTCTCAAAGATTTTTAAATATACATCATATTCTAAATATGGTGCTTATACGGTTAATAAATTTTTTAATCACTGTTTTTTATTGTGAAAAATGGCATTGATGAGTTTTTTTCGGAAATTTTAACACATTTTTTGTCTTCCAAAGGCCTTAAAATGAATAATATGACCAAAATTGACTACTAAAATTTCTCTGTCGCGAGGTAGACCATTTCTCTGGGAACATATTTTCAAACTTATTTTCTGCCTCTGTGAACGTCCGCCTGCATCCACTGTGGGTTCTAGCCGTTTCTGATACAACCCCCTACCCCTCGAAGTATTTTAACTTCACACTCCCGCCCCTGGTGTGCGCAAACTTTGTTGACTGTTGGGTTTAATTCCCCGTCCCCTCTGCGCTTCCCAACCTCTCCTTCGTCTCTGCCGCACCAAACTCTCCCGGCCCCAAACTCCCCAATGAAGCCCCCCCGACCCCTCCCCCGACAACGCACTTTCATTAATCTCCTCTTTCTGTTCTACTTCTCCACCAACTGCTTCGTCTTTGCTCAGGCACTCGATGAACAGAGGGGCAGGAGGCTGACAGGGTGTGGGCTGGGGAGCGGCGGCGATTTGTCAGGATCGACTTCGCCACCAACTGGTCAGCTCCAAGATGCTTCGAGCGTCAGGATCAGAGACGCCTTGTTAGCCTCCAACAAACGTCCGAACTTCGACAGCGAAGGGGTCGTTTCAGGCAGGATCGAGGTCAAGCCATCAGGGAAGACTGCTTGGGGTACGATTTATGGCAGCAGTTGGGGCAACGTAGACGCCCTTGTCGCCTGCCGAGAATTGGGAATGAGCTAGGTTACGCCACCATCAGCGGGACCGCACTCAGCTTCAGCAATACCCCTGTCGGGAGCGGTGAAGTATGGTGGAATAGAGTGGACTGCTCAGGAAGCGAGGAGACGTTGGAGTCATGCCCAAAACAAACATCAACTTACACTGATCATAAATACGACATCGGCATAACGTGCAAGTTTGTTCAAGCTGACGAGTGCGAAGCTTGTCCTGCCGGAAAGTTCAGTGACACCATCGACACCAGTCCCTGCACGAGCTGCGAGGCAGGTCGGTACAGCTCCACCCCATCCGCCACCTTGTCAGATACTTGTCTAGCGTGCGAGGCAGGAAAGGCAAGCTCGACTCTAGGAGCGACGTCCGAGAGCACATGTACAAGCTGCGAGGCTGGCTCATACACAACAGAGGCCTCGGCTTCATGCACACAGTGTGCGGTAGGTCGCTACAGCTCCACCCCATCCGCCACCTCGTCAAACGCTTGTCTGGCGTGCGAAGCAGGAAAGGTGAGCTCGACTATAGGAACAAGCTCATGTACTTCTTGCAGCCCCGGAACTTCGTCTGATGACCGGTCCCAATGCGTCTGCGGGCTGGGGAGCAGCCCTGTTGTTCCTACTGGTCAGCTCCAAGATGCTTCAAGCGTTAGGATCAGAAACGCCACCAACAGCGGTCCGACCTTCGACAGCGAAGGGGTAGTGTCAGGCAGAGCTGAGGTCTACCACGATGGGCAGTGGGGAACTGTTGCAACTGAAAGTGGGGACACTTCAGACAACGTAGAAGACGCCGCCATTCTTTGCAGACAACTCGCAACTGAATTGGGGTTTTCGCTGCTCAGCTCGAGCCGTTTGAGCTGGTCTTCTACACCTAGCGGGAGCGGAAAGATCTGGCTATCAAGCACTGGATCGTCGCCTTGCTCAGGAGCAGAGCTTACGCTCGACGCCTGTCCTTCTTACGGGGGATGGGGAATTTTGGAATGGTGGGCAGGTCATGGATACGACATCGGCATAATGTGCAAGTTCGTTCAAGCTGACGAGTGCGAAGCTTGTCCTGCCGGAAAGTTCAGTGACTCCCTCGACATCAGTCCCTGCACGAGCTGCGAGGCAGGTCGGTACAGCTCCACACCATCTTCCGCTACTTGTCTAGCGTGCGAAGCTGGAGAGACGACGATGGCCACCGGCTCAAGCAGCAGCGAGCAGTGTGTGTGCCCTCCAGGCCATTACATCTCCGCCACCTCCCCAAGCTCTTGCCTTCCTTGTGAGGTAGGAAAAGTGAGCAGCAATGTTGATGCAGCTTCTTGCAGCGCGTGCCCAGAAGGCGAATCAACCCAAGGGCTTGAAGGAATGGCAAGCTGTTCAGCGTGCCCTCAAGGCCTAACAAACGACGACGGTCTCTGCGCCGTCTTGTCATGTAAAACTGACGAGTTCAACAATGCCGAAAAATGTGAAAAATGCAACAACACTGTTAGCATCTTCATTATCGTCGGTTCGATTCTCTCCTTCATCCTCGTCACTTTCTACGTCGATAAATTGGCCTCAGGGACGAGCAAAGGCCGCCAGAAGATGATCCGGCTGAAAGTGCTCGCAACCTTCTTTCAAACTTCAGAACTGACCACGATGGTGAAGATCAGCTGGCCGACAATCATCTTTTGGGTGATGCCCTTTCGGCTGCCTTTGTCAGATGCTGGCTGCTTAGCCTCGGATATGAATGACGAAGGCCAAATGATGATTGCCGCCTTCTTCATTTTCACACTGGCTCCGCCGGTGCTCATGTACTTGGCAACAGACTTTGCAAGACGAAACCCTGCGTTCAAGCAGTCAGTCTCCAATACTGTAATATTCCTCGCTACGATCTGGTACACTCCCGTCCTCCAAATGGTTGGAAAGATGTACGACTGCTACGAGGACCCCGACCGCCCAGGGAGCACCTACCTTGTTGCCGACCCGAAATTGAAATGCTACGACATCAACGCTGGATATATCGACATGTCGATTCAACGTTATTTACTCCACTTCGTTGCGATATCAATTGCATTGGTAGTTGGAGTCGGATTTCCATACTTCATCGTGCATTCAATTAAAAAACTCAAACGCTCCTCAAAACTTAACATGGAATCCAGCCTTGCATCCCTCTACCAATACTATTCTCCTTCGATGCCATACTTCGAGGCGATCCAAATGCTTCGTAAAGCTGCACTAATCTTCACCCTGTCCATGTCGGGAGTACTAGGCTTATCGCCTTTGGTACAATCCCTTTCTTGCTTCTCTATCAATTTCATATTCTTCATTTTGCTCTACTTCACTGAGCCACTGGTCTATTTTTCTTGCAGTCTCCTCAAGAATCGCAATCTGAATAACCTTTCTGAGCTTCTTGGAGCTGGCGTCACCCTTGCTGGATCTATACTCGCCGTGATTGGCGCTATCTCGAAGAACAACCAGGACACGGTAAATGTTCTGGGGATTCTTTTCGTCATCGTCAACGTCACGTTCGCGGCCACATTCTTCTACGGCTTCCACGTCGACATGAAGCGCACAGCAGAAGCTAAGGCAGCGCTCACTGAAAGGTCACCTACAATCAACAAGGACGGTATGACAACGTCTCTCACCCGGGATTACTCGATCTCTTTGAAGCTCAAAATTGCAGTGAAGGAGGCGGAAGAAGATTTCGACGAGGTCATTGGCTTCATTGCGAGTACAGAAGGGAAGGTGAAGGATGAGATAGCTACAGAAATGGGATTGGTCAGGTCACAAGTCATCGTGGCCATAAATAACGAGCTCAAAAGCGCCCAGAAAATGTTGCGAAAGAAGCAGAACGAGAATACAGAGCACGACGATGAAGCAGACCAGAAGCTAATATTCACCGAGTACAAAAACATGCTCGATCGCGTCAACGCCGATTTTTCCGAACACACAAAACAATCTATTTCCGAACTTGACGACTTTGCTGCAATTGCGAAGCGAGGCAGGTTCGAATTCTTGGACTATCTAAGAATTTTAGATATAACGCTATCGACACCAAACCCGTTGGATCTACCTATTTATGACCCCGATCCCTCAGGAAAAACGTATTCGGTCACATTTGTAGCTCCCGGATCTTTGGGGCTGGGTGTCCAAAGCTTTCTCAACACAGTTAGCATAACAGACACAAGCGGAGTTTCGGCTGGAGAAATGTTAGTTCATGGCTTCAGGGGAGATTAAAAAATTGGACGTTCTGAAGGAGATTGATAACGAGCCACTTCCGACCAGCTGGGGAAAAATTTCCCTGTCACAGACGCTGAATCTGTTAAAGACCAGGCCAATGACGTTGACGTTTTCACGTTTTAGCCGCACATCAAGTATTAGAAAGAGTATTCGTAAGAGCTTGATAGGTACCAAACCAAGTGTGATTGTACCGTTCACGCAACCATCAGCACCACCGACAGTGCAGGTCCAGATGCCGGCCGGTGGCGTTCCCGGCCAGCAGATGATAGTGCAAGGGCCCAACGGTCCATTCACCTTAACCCTACCTTCGGGAATCTCGCCAGGGACAACCTTTTCAGTACTGGTGCCATTGCCGCCGCTCGAGCTTGTTGATCCCCAACCCAACCTGCGCACCCCCCCCCCGCTTACCACGCAATAAAAAGCATTAACAACAATTGGTATACAAAATCCACAAGATTTCTTAACTTTAAAGGTCGGTTTCTGGCTCCGTGTCTGTCTCAATATCTCCATTGGCGCTCTCATCGTCTGACGAGAGGCTGGTGGGGGCGGCGTGCATCTCCTCTACTGACGGTGTGCGTTTGGGTGTGTAGGCCTTTTTGGGCGATCCGCGTACTGGAGTTGTCATGCCGGTTTCGGCCTCCGCCCCCTTCTCCCCCTTCTTGTCTCCCTTCTTGGGCGTGGGCGTATCCTTCAAGAAGGAATCGTCCGTGTCGATGCTCTGGACTGAGGTGATCGATGTGTCGACTTTGGAGGGCGTCTTCACGGGTGTTTTGGGTGCGCTCTCCTTCTTTCCCCCCTTCTTCGCAGCATCCTTGGGGCTACCCTTCTTCTTCTCGGCGCCGCTGTCGTTTGGTGCCTTGTCTGCCTTGGCCTTCGGCGATTCCGAAGCCTTCTTCTTGCTGCCCTTGGGGGAAGGCGCAACGTCCTCCTCGTCTGAGTCATCATCAGACGAGAGATCGATGTCATCGGAGTCGGAGTCGCTAACATAATCATCAGCATTGGACACCGGTGCGGGTGCAGGAGCGGGTGTGGGTGCTGGTGCGGGCGCAGGTGCAGGTGCAGGTGCGGCTACAAGCTTCTTCTGCGTCTCCTTCTTTTCCACCTCTTTCACTTCCTCAACCTCCCTCTTCGCCATTTCCTTCACCTCCTTCTTCACCTCCTTCTTCACCTCCTTCTTCACCTCCTCCTTCTCCACCTTCTTAACCACCTCCTTTGCCTTCTTCTCGACCTCCACCTGCCTAGCGGCCATCTTGCTCATCTCCTGCTTGGTGGAGCCCTCGAGAACTTCAGTCTTGACCTTGAGGCTTCCCACTTCGTCGGCGTGCTGGCTGACCTTCTTGTTGAGTTCTCCGGTCTGCTCCTTTGCCTGGCTCGCCACGTTGGCGACCTTGGCCATCTCCTTTTGGGTCTTGGCATGCCCCTCCTCGACCGCCGCGAGGGCGGTCTGGAGCATCTGGATTTTATTTTCGAGTTCGGAGGACTTCTTCTGGAGCGCCTTATACTGCTCCTTGGTGACGGCCGGGGGAGGGGGCGCCTGCTCTACGCCTTCCGTGGTGGTGACGGGCCGGGAGGCGAGCTGATCGACCTGGCTCTCTAGGCTGTGACGAGTAGCGAGTAGCATGAAGATATTGGCGTTAACGAGTTAGAATTGAACCACATATCATAGTCAAGCTTTGCTACGCTCGGTACTCGCTCCGCTCGGTACTCGCTACGCTCGGTACTCGTATTCTCACCTATCGAGACCAGTTTGATTGTCTCCAACCCTTACAGTCATGAGCTCCACGTCCTTCTTCAGACCCTCCACAGCCCCAGACACGCTCGAGTAATTGACCGCCGATTCGTTCTTTCCGTACTCGTAAGACTGCTTGAAGCCGGCGAAGTCCTCCTTGATCTTGTCCAACCCTCCCTGAACCTTGCTCAGCTCCTTCTCCGCCTCGACGCTGGAGGACTTTTTGAACTCGGACATGCGAGTTTCCACCCCGCTCACCCTCTCGGTGGTCGCCTGGAAGGAGCCCTCGAGGGAAGTGAGGCGATGGTCGAGGTCACCGCTGTCGACGACCCTCTTCATCAGATCCTTGCTCATGCCCTCGATGTTCTCCATCCTGTTGCCGTAGTTCTTGAGGGCGGTCATGGTCCTGTCGTCGTTCGCGGCGTAGTTGGCAATGGTGGACTCGTTGACGCTGAGCCTCTTCGAAACTTCGTTGAACTCCGTCGTCCACTCGCTGTACGATTGCTGCACGCTGCCGGCGAGGTCCTCCTTGGCCTTGGTCGTCGAATCCGTCAATCTCTGCTCCGTCTGCCTGACGTTCTTCTCGAGCTCACGCATTCTGTCCCTCAGATCCTCTGCCCTCTGATCGCCGGTGGACCTGCCGTCCTCAATTTGCCGCTCAATAGAGCGCACGGTAATCTGCTGGTTCTTCTCGAGTTCCTTGAACTGCCTCTTGACTTCCTCAACAGACTCGCTGGATCCCTCAACCTTCTCCATGAACTTCCTCATCTCCTGCTCAACCAGTGCCGCGGCGGCCCTCTCCTTCTCCTCGAGCTTCGTGTGCACCTCGGCAACGTCTGTTCCGAAGCCACTCTCCCTGAAGACCCTCTCGACCTCCCCCGGGATGAGTTTGGACAGGACCTGCTGGCTGGCGTTGGCCTCGACCTTGATTGAATTCATCAAATGGGCCTTGATCTTCTCCTCGAGTTTCTCCTCCACACCGCCCATGGCGCTGCTGACAACTGACTTCACAAGGAGCTCGCTGGGCTGCTCGGCAGTGAGGGCCTTTTCCACCTCCTCGGGCTTCATGCCGGAGATGTCCTGCTCCTTCCTGCCGATGCGGAGGGCGGCGACGTGACGGCGCACGGCCTCAAGCTCGCGCTCAAGGTGAGTCTGGATGGGAGCCATGGCCGCGGCCACCGACGACGTGGCGGTGAGGTGCGCGCCATCTAGGGCGACCTTCATTTCGGCCATGGAGGCGCGAGCAGAGATGCTCTCCTGCTGCTTGCCGACCACCCCGTCCAGCTGCTTCACATCGTTGGCAATCATTGCGACCTTGCTGTCCATGCTGCTCCTCCATGCCTGTTGTGACGAAGGGATAAGTGTTAGCACATTACGCAAGCCTCCCCGCCCGCCTCCCTCCCTCCCTCTTTATCTCTCTTCACTCTCACCTCCTCGTCGGCCACCCAGGACTCCATTTTAGCCAACATGCCTCGACGCGAATTCATGTCGTGTCTGAGGGACTCGACCATGGACTCCTGGGCGTTAACCGAGCGGCCCATGGCGGAGACCTCGCCGGTCACCCTACTCATGTCTGCGCTCAGACTGGTAATCTGCTGCCTCAAGCTATCCACGCTCCTCTCCACAATGACAAACCTGCGCGAAGAGTGTGTGTACGTGTTAGTTTTAGTTATTTCGGGTTAGCAACAGCCGTGGTTCCCTATCTAGAGCAAGTTTATCATAGGACGGAACGAACCAGCCCACAAAAGTCACCCCCCCTCCCAAAACCGCAGTCAAACAAGCAAGCGACTTACTTGTCCTGGACCAGCCTCCTGACGCTGCCCATTATCTTCGCCTCCAAGTCCCCACCGTCTTCGGTGGGCTTCACGTTCTGATCACCCTCGAAGGCCTTGGGCGTGCTCGTGAACTGACGCGCGGGGGCCTGAAATCTCGAAGGGGAAGGTAACGGTGCAAACGACCCAGAGGTATTGGCCTGAGAGTTCTGGGCGCTGCCGTACTTGGAATTCATGCTGCTCAAGTTGGCGTTAGTCCTGCTGATTATGCTAGCCAGGCTAGCTTCCCACTGAGCTGGGTTTCCAGAGCTCATTGTCAGGTCGAAGGACAAGGTTTTGGTTCTGGGCAAGCTTTTCAGGCTGATTCAAAAGCTGAAACTCAAAAAGCTCCATCGGATAGAAGAACTTGTCGCACGAGCTCCACTGTAGACGTGGTTTAAAATAGCACTGCACATCCCACTTGCTTACGGTCCACAGCGTGCGTTATAGAGCTCCTCATCGCATCGTCTCATCTAGTTCTGCTGCCGGTTTCCTGTCTTACTCCCTCATTTCCTCCTCCCCTCCGCTATTTTCACCCATACCCTGTGTTTGACCCGTAGTCTTAACAGTAACCCTACCAGTGTTACTCCAACAAGATAACGATGAGCGACAAATCATGCGCCTCAAGAGGCACCTCTTCAGCAAACCACATTGGAGTTTGTAGCGACAAACCTTTCATCCAGCTTTTGCTGCAGCTGCTGTCGAGACAGCTACGACACACGAAGTTGTTGGAGATTAAAATCGAGGGCCGAGGTGGCTTGAAAGAGGTAGGTGGGCGAGCAGGCCTAAGAGCGCAGCCTTCTGATAAAAGTGATCAAGGGTCGACGACACTAACCCCTCTCCTGTGCCCTTCGTCCCCAACAACAGTGCTACGAGCGCAACGAGTCGCGGACCCGAAGCCGCTCCGACTCAATATCCTCGCCGTCGACGCCACCCCTTCCCTGCCCTCAGTCCCCGCCCCCCGCCTCTTACCCCCAGACTCCCCGTGACATCGACACTGGCCTGGAGCTCCTCGAAACGCTGCGTTTCTTCTCGTCGTCCCCGAACACGCCGATAGACGCCTTCACGCTGCTATTATCGGACGGTATTTCGATGTCCTCGCTCGCCAACAAGTTGATTAGATATTGGAAGGGCGCGAAGGATGGATCTCAAGAATATTGGTGTAAGAGCCAACCGAAGGGCAACCTGAATAGACCTGGATTAGACACCCAGCCCGCCTGGATACCCGCGGACGTTACAAAGCTCCCTCTCCACATTTTAGTATTAGCAAGGTTGGAGGTCGGGGTGTATCAAAACGCGGTGGGGAAGGTGAGCTCGACCGGTCAATTTCTTTCAGTCCCTCCTCCCCTCCCCCCTCGCCTCCCCCCTCGCCCTCCCCCTAAATCTCTAACCCCCCCTAACCCCCCTCCTCAGAACCCACTGACGCCTTTGCACACCACAAGAGAACGCTGCACGAACCTCGTCAAGTTCTCGGCCTCTTTGCCGGAGAACGACCTGCAGAATCTCTTCTTGACCCTGCCGTCCCCTCCCCCTTCAATCCCCTCCCTGCTACTCATGCCGTACCAATATTTGCTTTCTTTTGGAAAATCAAGCGACGGAAGTTGGGGTGCCGAGGCAGGGAGGAGGGGGGAATGGGTAGCTAGAAAGATCGAAGAGGTCAGAGGGGAAGAGGTCAGGAGGGAGCTCTTACAGGAGGAGCGGAAGGAGGCCGCCGATGGTTCCGAGAAGGAGAACGGGAGGGAGAGGACGAGGAGTATTAGCAGCAGTAGCAAATCAAAGAAACACAAGCATCAGAAGAAGAAGCAGCTGAAGCAAGCGATCAAGAACCTCGTGGACACATCCATCCTCACTCCCGTCTTCTCTCAAATCGAAAAGATTGAAAAGGCCAAACGGACCAGCTACAACAACGAGCGCAAGCGCCTGAAGGACCTAGAAAAATCAGCCCGCGAAGAAGTAAAGAGGAGAGAAGAATTGGAAAAAGAGGAGGAGACGAGGAAGGCCAAGAAAAAGAAGAAAAAGAAGAAGAAGAAACCGATCGACGTGGGCGTAGGTCTAGAAATATCAGACAACCTCGTCGGCTGGCGCAGCGGCGGTGAAAGCGAGCAGACCCCAAGCGACATAGGAACCGACGATCCCGGTGGGAACTTCCCGTCGTCAATATCGTTGACTTCGTCCCTCGAAACCCCGAGCGTTGTAGGGACTTCGGATAATGGGCGGAATTGGGGGAGGGTGTGCAGGATCCTCAAGAAGGACATTGGGCGGTTCATAGTCAAGAGAGACGCGGCCCTCGTCGAGCGGAGAAGGGGCCGAAACATGCTCCTCAGGGCCATCAAGTCCGTCGTCAGCCAGACCATTCTCTTGAAGAATGACTACGACGTCACCCCGTACGGCTCGTGCCTCACCGGGCTGGACCTGCCATCTTCAGACTTGGACATCGTCATCTCGAAGATAAAACCGGATGTGGTGAGGCCCCTTAAGAAGGAGAAGAAAGTGGTGAGAGAAAGAATCAGGCGGGAGAGAGTAGAGCAGCAGAAGAAAGATGAGATGGAGCTTCCGTACAGGATTGAGCAGCTGGCGGCAAAGTTGAGCGAGGAGGGCTGGGCCGTCCAGGTCAAACCGATCACAACCACAGCTGTACCCCTCATCAAGCTTCTAGCAGACCCGACGATGGTCCCGGAGGAGTTCATGGATCGAATTCCTGGACAGTTCGAAGGAGAGTTCAGAGCTGACAAGGTCGCCAAGGAGAGGGAGGTGGAGTTGGAGGAGGAGGAGGAGTTCCAGTTCGGAAACTTTTCCCCGTCGCAGCTTCCCCCGCCCCCGATTTCCCCAACGCAAAGGTTCGGGTACGACAAGCCGCCCCTCTCCCCTCATTCCCCGTGTCTCTCGTGGAGGGGGGCAGACATCACAAACAATCTGGTGTCTGTGGACATAACGTTTGACGTTGGCCACCACGGCGGGATAGCCTCGTCAGACTACGCGGAAAAGGTCGTGAAGGACGGGTCAAAGGACGACCTATTCGACGGCGACAACGGTGACAACATCATTTTTCAGGTCATCATCGTCCTGAAGGAATTCCTCGCCCAAAAGCATCTCAACGAGCCCTTCACAGGAGGGCTTTCGTCATACGGGCTCATGTTGATGGTCGTGGCCATTGTGAAGCAAGCGAAGTGGCGGCTGAGTGTGATGAGGAAGAGGAGGAAGTCAATGTCCGAGGCGCTTCGACAGCAGGAGCAGCACGGCAACACGAGCGGCAGCGAGGGGAGTTTTACCGTCATAGACGAGGTCATGAGCGAGCAGCCTAACCCTGGCAAATCAACGGCCAAGTCGGCGGCGGTGCAACAAATTGCGCCCCGACCCATGAGGAGCTGGAGCGACATCGCCAGGGGCAGCAGCGCTGACAGCGGCGACAGCGGCGGTGTCAAGGCGATGCCCATGAGCTTGCCCGACAGGTCGACTGAGATTGGGCTCATTAGGAGCACCAATAGCAGCCCTAGCACGACGAAACTGTACCCCGGGCCGAAGCAAGCGGGAGAGGTCAGCGAAGGCGAGGACGAGGAAACCTGGAGGAAAATTGACAAGATCCTAGAGAACAGCTTGAGCCCAGAAGGCAAACTTACGGTGGGAGGCATTCTCATGCACTTCCTCTACTTTTATGGGACGATCTTCGATGCCTACTCGCTCATGATCGACCCCAAAGAGAAGACGGGTGTGCCGACCAACCGCACCGACGATAGAGAGACTCTCGATCCTGAGACTGGCCTGCCTTCCCACGATCCCGTGGTCATCCTCAACCCGCTGGCCAAGGGAGAGTACAGCAACGTCGCCAAATCTTGCTTCGCATTCCAGAGCCTGCAGTGGTTCTTCACCAACAGCTTCCATACGCTTGAGTTAGCCTCCAAGAACGGCACTCACATGACGTCGTCCGACATCGTTCTGCTCGACCTCATCATTAGCTTCTAGTGCCGAAAGTCTTTTGTTGGGTGTTGTAGGCGGCGGTAGTTCAGCGAACGCCAACGCGAATGAAAAAATAAAGACGGCGGATATAGTAGAATTAGCAAACACATTTAGCATAACAAAATTACAATTATTTTCTCGGCCATTTTTCTGTTTTTTGCTTTTTCATAAAGCAGCTGGCGATGGTGCTGTTCTTCTTTGCTCGTTCTTTCAGCATGTTAGGGTTCTTAATCGGGAACGTCGGTTATTATTTTGCCACCAATAGATAGCCACGCGCGTGAGTGATTTTTTGGTATTTTTATTTACTCGCTGCGTCCAAATAAACCCCCCCGAATATTCAGGAGAAGGGCAATCCTTCAACTTGAAAGTAGTACATAGTGTGCCACCAAATTTGTCGCTTCAGCCCCCTACTCGAAATTTTACAGCTAAGTTTCTTTCCTCTTTATCTCCGCCTCATCCCGCTCGTATACAGGGAGCCTTATTCAGAGAACACTTTTCCAGCACGAGCTAGACGACAGGTCCCAAATTTGGAGTAATTAATAATTCCTCCGCTCGCAGTGATGGAAAAGTATTCTGGGGGACTGGCCCCAACAGAGGGTACGAGTTCGGACACGATGAGCGTGCAACCCCAAGTAAACGACTCGGATACCAGCGTGGCCACAAGTACAGGTGCGTAGAATCACTTTATTTCTCCCCCTTTCACTTCTAATTCCCCTGATCTCGTTTCCCCCGCAGCTGCAGTGACATTGAAAGAGTCAGCTGGGAACAGCAGTGTCCGAATCGAAGAATTGGTCGAGTCGAATCCTGAAGCAAAGCAGCATTATCCCGAAGGAAGCTTAAAAAATATCGAAAATGCTGCGGGATATCTCCCCCAGGCACCAGAAGTAAATCGGCCTGCAGGCCAAACTGAACCCCCAACGAATGAGAGAGTGGCCAGCCACGTGGTTCCGCAAGAACCCCCCGCCGGAACTATCATGGGGACCAGAACCGAGGTTGGTCCGAATTCGTTGACTATGGACCACGCGAGAGTGGAACAGCTCACCCCAGCAATAAACACGGTGAACGGTGTGAAGCCTGCGCAACCCAAACCGCAAGAAGTTCAGGTAAGAGCGGTGG
Organism: Triparma strigata; assembly: GCA_030267945.1. Lineage (NCBI taxonomy): Eukaryota > Bolidophyceae > Parmales > Triparmaceae > Triparma > Triparma strigata. Next base: position 41,434 of record BRXY01000011.1, read on the forward strand.
TCAAGAGAGAGAGAGAGGGAGAGGGAGAGGGAGGGGGAGAAGGGGAAGGGGAAGGGTAGAGGACCATAGTTTCTAACAACTTTGTTCGTAAGATGTCAAACGGCCAGCAGATGCCCAACATGGTGCAGCCGGGAATGCCGATGCAAGCGTGGGGCCACAATCCCGGTATGATGCCCAATGGTGGTGGCATGAATCAAGGTATACCGCATGATATGATGCATTTAATGCCTCAAGGGATGAATCAAGGGATGCCCCAAGGGATGCCGCAAGGGATGCCTCAAGTGATGCCTCACCCCGGAATGCAGATGCCTATGATGGCGCCCAACAGGATGCCTCAGCGCATGATGATGGGAGGGGGCTATGGCCCGCCACCAGGAATGGCTCCCGGCATGATGATGAATCCAATGCAGATGCAGATGCAGATGCAGATGCAGATGCAGATGCAGATGCAGATGCAAATGCAGATGCAGGGGATGGGGCGTGATATGACGCTGAGGAGGGGCAAGTGGACCCTGGAGGAGGAGCAGTATGTGGAAAAAATTATCGCCTGTTTTAACAAGGGAACTCTGAATGCAGCCCCCGGCGTCACCCTCAGGTCGTATCTAAGCGAAAAGCTGAATTGCGACCCCATGAGGATCACCAAGAAATTCACTGGCACTACAGCCATCGGGAAGCGGCTTTACTCTCCGGTGAGCTCGAACTACCTGAGCCAGGCAGAAATCAGGATGGATATGATGGCACTGGCCACGTTGGAGACCAAGTGGAAGATTAAGATGAGCGCCAACAAACTCGATAACCACAAAAAGGCCTTCAGCAGGATGAACATGCAAACTATGTTGAACCAAGAGGCGAATCGTCACATGCAGCTCCGACAGAAATTGCAGAGCCTATCGACGGCCAGCGCTGCTATGCACCCTTCGGGGGAAGTCGCCGAAGTAACCCCGGAAAGCCCTTCCAGGTCAATTTTCAACAAGCGGCCGGCGTCTGAGGCGCTGGGCCAGATCGCGGACGGCGCTCAAAAGAAGCAGCACAGCAGCGATGCCATGACACTATTAGGCTTTGTTAAGCAGGTAGAAGTCGACGCCGTCGACAATGCTCCGCCGAATGACGGTGGGGCTGTAAAACAGGACGGAGGGCCGTAATCTAGGCCCGTCCAAAAATAGAGGAAGATATAGGAGAATAGACAGTAAGAACAGAACCACGCCTCAAAAGTAAGCGTGAAAAGCGCATTTCGGTGCAAACGAACATTTTTTAAGGGAAGTAGCGCAAAGAAATTTGCGCCACAGAAGCAGAGAGAATGAAAGAACACACGCCTAAGTGAACGACCAACTCCGGAACACGTGTTTTATTTATATTTCATTAGTCAGTCAAGATCGGCATCGTTTCCGACTTGACTACCTCGTATTATATTCGTATTAGGACAACATTTAAATAAAATAAACACTCAGGCGGGAAGCTTTTTATTAAATTATATTATTTTGAATTTACGCGTCTGAGTAGTGGTACTTTTGTCCTCTCAGCTTGTCTATTTCGACTCGATCAGAATGTGACGAGTAGTCTGCGTAAAATGTTATCCCATTGATCAGACTTATTATGAAAACACTCAAATCGTGAACATTGGCTGCACCCAGGTATTTCAGACCCAGGGTCGACGCGACGATGTACGCTTGGAGAGGGATGGTGAGAGACTTGGACGGAGCCTTGGGATTCAAGACTGAGCAGCGAGTTTTAAGGTGGGCCCGATAATTTGCATAGTTAAGAAACGCCAGGTACATGTAACACGACAGCAAATTGACGTGCCCAAAATCTCGGAAGAGCTGACTTATCGGCGCAATGCCGTTAGGCGTTAGGAGGGAGAGGAGAGGGCTAGCGGAAAGGATGAGTAGGAGGAGCTTTCGGAAGGCTATGTTTTGAGAAACAGAACTGTTGATTAGCGTTTCTATCAGTATCTCCTGAAATTAACCGAAGTAAGTCAAGAAGTGCAGAAAAAGAGAAACGTTGTGCATTATTGCCATTTGAGCTTAGATGATGGGTTTATGTGCAGCAAGGCCTGGACGCTGAGAGACGATGAGAAGCCCTCATTCAATCTCACCTGTTCCTGGTCGTTGATGGGCTCCACCGTATCTTCTCGAAGACTACTTTCAACGGTAGCGGACGAGTTTGCGTTCCGAGCACGACGCTGCATTTGTCTCAGAGCAATTCTAAAGAAATTTGTGTTTTTTGATGTGAGGGGGTTTGGTCCTTTCTTCTAATTATACACTGGAGCTCTAGCTCTCTTCCTTCCTACCCCCCCCTACCCCCTCTATCCTATCTATCTCTGTAGTATGTTAGTATCTAGTACCCCTCCAACATGGTGTAGTATCCTGGCCAATCTTTGGGAGCTATGAAGTCAGAATCTGACATGATCCCAAGCAACCTCAAACTGGGCCCGTCCTTCGCCTTTTGCATTAGGCACATCTCTAATATCCTCTTGGCTTCGGGCCAGTCGCCGGCCAGGTACTTTTCCACGCCGCTTCGCGCGTTCTCCAAGAAGGCAGGGTGGAGATCGGCCTGGAGGTCTTTGAACTGCTTGTCATTGGCGAAGTCAACCGCCTTCTGTACATTGTCAGACCCCACCTTGGCAGTCATGAATTTCTTGGGGAAGTTGGTGACGTCGTAGGTGTAGACGGTCATGGGCGTGGGGCATCCCTCGACGAGTATCCTGTCGATTGGTCGGAGGAACTTTCTCGCAGCCGGCGAGAACAGCGCCACCAGCCAGTGGCTGATGTTTATGGGGACGCCAAAGATTTTGCTTCCGGCCTCTAGCCTATCGCTCATCTCGACGTGGGGACTCATGTAGGTGGCGTCGATCTTGTAGTGCGAACCTATGGCCCCCTCGATCGCCCAACCGACGTGCATTCCGAAGCCCATTTTGATCCTGAAGTCTGGCCCGAAGCGCTTCACGACTCGATCATTTGAGAGGTATTCTGTTAGCGAGCCCTTGGTGTTGGCGTTGTCGAGGTCGACGAGACACTTCAGGAACGCAGCCAACGCGGAGTCGGCCATCTCGGTGGGGGTGATCTTTCTCTCCACCGTGCCGGCCCCCTTCACGGCGCACCTCACCGTCTCGCAGGCCCTGATCCTGATCTCATCGTTGGGCTCCTCCTCGAATGCGTTGAAGCCAGGCAGCAGGTCGTCGCAAATCTTCCAGCTGAGTAGGAAGGCGTCTCCAACGTTCTTGTTCGCCATGCCATAGTAGTCATTGGTCGCCCCGTGCACGATGAAGCCGAGCTTGTTGACGTAAACCATCACCTCCTCTTGGAGGCACTCCGTGGTGTCCGTGAAATTACGGATATCGCAGAAGCCGTAAATACTCGTAATCATCTTTCCCGGGACCATGGGGTTGAGCGCCCCCGCCTTCATGTTCTTTCCAATGATGCTGGCCCCGGCGGCTCCAAATCCGATCTGCAAAAGTCCTCCGATCTTCAGAATTGTTTTCTCCAAGAGGATGGTCTCATAGTTTTCAGTCTCCTTGTTATTCTCGGAATCCTGGTGCGTCAGGGACTGGAGGGCAGAGGTGTTTGCTAGAGGGTTCTCAGACAGCGTGTGGACCACTGTGACCATCCTATTGATGGGCGTAAGCACAAGGCTTTGCGCGTCCCTCTGGAAGTTGAGCGTTCCGTAGACGATGATAAGCATAACTATGATCGTCTTTATTATGTTCAAGACGGCCTTCTCGCTATAGTCGACGTAGATGAGAGCCATTGTGCCGAAGCTGTCTGTGGTCTCGTCGTAGCTAGCAGCCGCCGTCACCTGCTGGTACTGGACGACGTTTGAGTCCAGCTGGTTCTCGTTGAGGGGGCCTCGCAGCTTATCTGTGATTGAAGCAATGCTGGGGTACTCTTCGTTGGGGAACCTCTCCAGACACTGCGTGTTGCTGTTGCTAACCCCGATCTTGCACATTTTCACGTAAAGGAGAGGACTCCCCACGCTCTCCACGAACTGGTCGACCATCTGCGTCTCCTTCGGCATGCTATAAGTGCCACTAGCAATATTCCACAGGTTGGAAAGTTCGGAGTGCACATAGTAGTCGTCGACCTCGGTCTGCCAACCGGAGACGTCCAGGTAAGGGAGCAGCATCACCGTAGAGAGAATCATGATGATAAGCTTTCTCGTGGTCATCTCATTGAGCCTCTTGCCAACCTTCGTCGGCTCAATATCATTGTCCTTGGCCTTTTGTTCGGCCTCGAATTGCTCGTTCTCGTCCTCGTTTCCTCCGTGCATCTTCCAGAGCTTGACGATGCGGACCATTCTCACCAGGCGGACGAGGCGGATCACCCTGGTCGCCTTGGACGCTTTGCTAGCTCGTCCTGCTTTCAGGGCCTCATTGTCACTGGCGTTATTGTTCGAGTAGTCTTCTTCTGTGAAGTCAATGAGCCCGGTATCAGGTATGAGACTCACAGTACTAATGAAATCTAAAAAGAAGTAAAATCCTAAAAAGTAATCCCTCTTGCCTATGGAAGATATGAGGAGCTCAAAGGCGAAGAGGAAGAGAGCTACAGTGGAGACACCAAAGAAGATCCAATCCTCGTCAGGGTGGCCGAAAGCTAAGGCGCAGAAGGGTAGGGAGGGGTGTGTGTGGGGGGCACAAGTTGTGAGCATGTTTGTGTTTGAGTTGAGTGTAAAGCGGCCCTCGCTTTGTGTGAGTTGCTTGCACCAGTATTGAACTGAACTGCAGAGAATTAAACGTCGACTTCCCGAGTAAACAGAGACGAAGCGCAAGACTCGCAAAATATCGCGACTGCAAAAAAAGAGCGAAGCCACTTGCCGACGTCTATCCATATAATTGTGCCTCCTAGTAGCTGCAGCAGCTACTCGAAACCCCCCTCTGGATGCTTACCTATGCGAAAGTCGTCCCCAAAAAGGGCAAAAATAGTCAAACCTGTCATGGTCGCTGTAAAAGTAGAATTTGTCAACACCCTACGAATCCAATTTCCCCAGTAGCCTGACGAGAGGGAGGAAAAGGAGGTATTGGGGCAGGGAAGAGAGGTGGGGTTAGGTACAGCGTCAGGAGGGGCTGGGGATCAGGCGCGCTTCAACGAGGCACTCACTTTCTAAGAATGGCTTCTCGCCATCAGCGTCGGCGTCAGCCCCATTGATGGCCGGTACCGGCTCTGGGGAGACCTTATTCATGAAAGCTATTAAATCTTTTTGGGCATTTGGAGAGAGGCTGGAGGCCGGAGGCGGATGAGAGCACACAAATGAATGAAGAATCATATCTTTGTTTCAAATTTTGACAGCGAGGTAGGTGTTTTAGAATTGCGGGGCCCGAAGAGAGGGAAGATATCGCAGCATTTGCGGCCGGTAATCCATAGCCCCTGTAACGCATAATGAGATTCTGATTTTTTTGAGACCAATCCAAAAACGAACCCACCACCTTTGCTCTTGTAGGCAGCACCAATAGCCGGATCTAACCAGGCATCTTTCGCAGATCAGGCGCCGTGTGTAGGAGATAGATAAGGAAATATGGCGGGGGAAGAGGAGCTGAACGGAATCAGCGAGCAACCCTCGGTCCATGATCTCGGAGGCGAGGAGAGACTGGCAAGGTTGGAGGTGAGAGCTGGAGGTTGCACGATTCGATTGGCGAGGAATTTTGGATGCTAGCGCTCACACAACTTCAACATGCGCAATAATTTGTAACCCCACCCCACCGCGTAGGTCATGGCCAAGAGCCAGACAGCTGTGCTTCGGAAAAGCTTTGTGAGCAAGATGAAAGAGAAGGACGATCTCATCATGGACATGTTGAAGACGTTCAAACGCCTCCAGGTTCTGGAGCCTATCCAGGCCTTTGCCAGCCGCAATAGTAGAATTGGGAACTGGGTCGGGCTTGCGACCGGAGAGACTATAGAGATAGGGGGGAATGCTACTGATGAGGAGGTTCAAGAGCTCCGGAAGGAACGGAATGACCTCCGTAACATGGTGAAGGACCTCAAGTCCGCCATGGACTCGAAGGGAGGCGACGGTGCCATTAAGATGAAGCTGAAGGAGTTCAAGAAGGACGTCAAGAAATTAGAGAAGGAAAAGTCCAAGTTGTTGGCTGCCCTGCAGCAGGCTCAGGGGGGGGAGGGAGGAGGGGGGGGAGGAGGAGATGGGGCGGAGACCGCCAAATTGATGCTGCAGGTCGAGAAATTAAAGAAGAAGTTGGAGAAGGCCGAGAAAAAGGGCGGGAAGGATGGCAGAGGGCTCAGCCCCCCTCCTCCTGGAGCGCCGCCGGGGCCGCCTCCTACAGCAGTCCCACCTGCCGTCGACGATGGCAAGGTCAAGGCTTTGGAAGAGGAGAACGCTAAATTGGCCAAGAAGTTAGAGGAGAGCAAGGCGAAGTACGAGAAAGCGAAGGGAAAGCTCGAGGAGGTCGGCAAGGCTTCGCTCAAGGGCCAGGAGGAAATCTTGGCAAGCATGGCCAGCGAGATGGAGAAGCTGGAGGTTAGCTCGAAGAAGGAAATCGACGAGGCCAAGAAGGAGGCCGCTGGTAAAGAGGAGGAGATCAAGAAATTGGCCGAGACTGTTAAGAAACTAACGAAGACCAACGAAGCGCTGAAGAGCAGCAACAGCGGGCTTGGGGTGGCTCTGAGTCAACTGGCCAAGAAGTCCGGCACCCTGACTTCCGAATTCAAGCTGCTCAAGTCCCAAGTCCACGCCAGCATGAAAACGGACGTTCCCAAGATCGCCAAGTCGACGGCGTCTCAGATCGCGGCCGCCAGCAGCAACTTTATGAAGAGCATCGAGGACCTGAAGGTCAATTACGAGAAGGAAGTTAAGGAGAGGAAGAGGCTGTTCAATCTCGTCCAGGAGCTGAGGGGAAATATTCGCGTCTTTGCCCGGTGCCGCCCGCCCAGCAAGAAGGAACTGAGCAGCGGCGACGAGTCCAGCACCATCTGCGTCGAATTCCCAGCGGATGGAGAGGTTGCTATGAAGAACGAGAAGGGTAAAGAGAAGAACTGGGAGTTCGACCAGGTGTTCAACACCGGTTCGACGCAGGAGCAGGTCTACAAAGAAGGTGAGAATGGGGCGGAGAGTGGGTGGGGTGGGACGAGGGGTGGAGGAGACAACAATTCTAACACCTGTGTATCTGCAGTCTCGCCACTTGTGACATCCGTCCTCGACGGTTTCAATGTTTGCATCTTCGCCTACGGACAAACCGGAACCGGAAAAACTTTCACGATGATGGGTCCCGAGTCCAACCGCGGAGTAAACACCCGCGCCCTTTACGAGCTCTTCGACATGAGCCAACAGAGAAGGAGCACCATCGAGGACAAAATCACCGTCAGCGTCCTTGAGGTTTACAATGAGCAGATCAAGGACCTGCTGGCAGAGGACGTAGGAGAGAGGAAGTACACTGTCCGGGAAGGACCCCACGGAAATTACGTCCCCGACCTCACGATGGTAAACGTCGACAGCCTCGACGAAGTAATCGAGCTCCTCGCCCTCGCCGACCTCAACAGGTCCACCGCCAAGACGAACATGAACGAGCACAGTTCCCGCTCCCACCTAATCCTAAGCTGCTACATCGTCTCAACTAACAAGCACTCCGGCGAAGTCTCCCGCGGAAAGCTCCACTTAATAGATCTAGCCGGTTCCGAGCGCGTCGGTAAATCCGGCGCAAAAGGCCTCGCCCTAAAAGAAGCCCAAAACATCAACAAATCCCTAAGCGCCCTCGGCGACGTCATAGCGGCCCGCGGCTCAGGAAGCTCGCACATACCCTTCAGAAATTCGACGCTTACGCAGCTGCTGCAAGACTCTTTGAGCGCTGATTCTAAGACTTTGATGTTTGTTTGTATAAGCCCTGTGATGTATAATAGTGAGGAAGGGTTCTGTAGTTTGAATTTCGCGGAGAGGGCGAGGAAGGTTGAATTGGGAAAGGCCACGAAGAACGTTGTTAAGGCGGGGAAGTAAATAAAAAGTGGAGGTGGGAGGGAGAGGTGGGTGGGAGGTCGGGAGTTAGGGGGGGGGTGGTAGGGTATTTTTAATAAACAAAAAATATTTGATGTTCAAATGCGTGGAACTATTTATTTTCAAGCCGTAACCTTTTCCTTATTCCCAACCCCCTCCTCAAGAATACTCTCCCACCTCCCTCCCTCCTCCCATTTCTCCAAAGCCCCATATATCTCCTCCTTAATAACCTTCCCATTATCATCCTCACACATGTTGCTAAAATAACCTTGAAGAAAAGGATTGTAATTATCATAACCGAAGAATTTGGGCAACATGTATTCAGTGAAACACAAAGTGGGAAAAATAGTCGCGTCAGCAAGGGATATATCTTTTCCTACAATGTAAACTCCGTCCTCCAATTCCTTTTCGATTTCGTAGAAATTTTCAACAGTAGAGGATATCACATTAAGCTGTTTTATAATTTCATCGATTGCGGATTGTCGATCGTCTGAAAAGGGACCAAAACCTGAACCTAAAGCACGATACATTGAACCTTGGATGGGGGTTATGTATTGGTCGTGGAGGCGGACGATATGGTCGGAGAGGAGGGAGCCGGTGGGGGTGGGAGGGAGGAAGGTGGGAGGAGTGGAGAGGGTCTGGGAGAGGATGAAACGGGAGATGGTGTCGGACTCGGGGATGGAGAGGGAGACTCCATTGGAGCAGGAGAGGGTCAGGAGGGGCATCTTGCCCTGGGGGTTGAGGGCGAGGTACTCAGGGGATTTGAGGCCACCGAGCTCCTTGATGGGGCTCAGGACTTGGAGGTTGAGCTTCTTGGCGTTGTTTATCATCCTGATTCTAGCGCCGTGGTTGGAGACGGGAATATCGTAAAGTTTGGCGCCATCGAGAGATAGGATGGAGGGAGCGAGGGATGTAACGATGGGAATGTGTGGTAACGCTAAGGCTAGGAGGGCGAGGGTAGAGAGGACGTGCATATTTTGCTGTTTTGTGGTTGGAACTGGCAGCCGGGCGTGTGGCAGAATGAAATGTTAGAAATAGAGAGTATTGCAGCGCTCATCAGAATGTTTGAATGCCAGATCCGGTTTTAAATATACACGACACGAAGAAAAAAAATCCGCTGATTGAGCGATCTCACTTTTAAGTACTGTTTAGAGAATTTCGAGATTTTGGACCATTTTGGAAATGCGCTGGAAATGCACTGGATACTATTGGAGGGACTTGATAGAGTTTGAACTCGAATTTCACGTTCTGTGAATCTACCAGCCGCCTCTACAAAACACGCAGTAACCAGGACATTGTTTGAAAGTCCTTAATCTACAACCTCTAATTACTTATTCTCCCAAAAACTTTCTCCTCCCTCCCTCCAAGACGATGGACGATTTCCTGTCAGTATTTGGCGACTCATTTGGCGACTCTCCCGCGGAACCACCATCCGCACATGCTTCGTCTGCCGTCATCACACCCAAGACAACCAATCCTAAGAATCCTTACTCGAAAGCACAAGTGTCAGTCGTAAAGGACAAGGTCGTAAAGGACAAGGTCGTAAAGAATCCTTATGCCAAGGTTACTCCCCCAAATAGGGCCCCAAATAGAGCGCCGAATAGTCAAACAAGGGTCAACCCTTCTGCTGCATCAAATGCTGCTCCTCGTCCTCCTCTTCCATCGCCATCATCGTCATCAACAGCATCATCATCCTTCGAATCAATGTTCGGCTCCTCCACACAATCACAATCCACACACTCTCGCAATCAGCAACAAGGACACCAACCTCCAGCACCATCCACCCCATTCTCCCTCCGCCACCCCCCCTCTCACACTCCCCTCCCGAAAGTCCTTCTTGACGCTCCTCAAAATTTCACTACGATCTGCCTCCTCTCATCCATATCCTCCTCCAAGGTTTCCAAGACCGGCAAGGCGTACAAGGAGCTCACCATATCCTACCCCTCCCTCCCCTCTGCGCCTACCCTCCGCCTCTTCGGCTCCGCCTACTCCTCTTCCTCCAACCTCAAACCCGGCCACATCCTCCTCCTTAAAGACTGCAAGGTCGACATGCTAAACAACCGGCACTCCCTCATGACCTTCAAGGACACCTCCGTCCGAACTCTTGGCTCCGAGACCATCCTAAAATTCTGCTCCTGCGGGTGGACGGGTACAGGCTCCTGCATAAAATGCTTGCGCAAAAACATCCCGAACGACAAAAGCGTGAAAGTCAGCGAAGGCAACAAAGCTCTCGCGGCTAAGAAGAAGCAGTCTGGGGCTAAATTTCAGCAGATGAGGGGGGAGAATAACATGACGTATTACTCAGCTGTTAAGCAGCCTGTCGTTACTGTGGTGAAGGAGAAGTCTGATGTTCTTGGAGCGCTGCTTAAGAGGACGAAGACAAAACAAGTCTCGCAGCTGAAGTCTAGAACCAAGGGTCTTATAAATGAGGGTGATAGATTCGACGGATCAGTCCTCGTCCCGCAGAGCTCGAAGGTAGCCGTGCAGGTCGTCAGGTCTAGCAAGTTCAAGAAAACGAACCCGCTGGACATCCTCGAAAAGCAGAGGCAGCTCAAGAACATAATAAACCTGAACAGAAAGCACGGGCCGAAAAATCCCTCACCCGCCCCTCCCTCCTCCTCTTCCCTCAGCTCCTTCGCCTCCCTCTTCGGTTCAGGCGCAACAGCCTCCTCCCTCTCAACAGTCCGTACATTAAAATCATCTAACGCTTCATCCGCCTCTGACCTCGCCTTACTCGCTGCGAAAGAAAAGCTCCAAAAACTAGAATCCTCCGAATCATCTCATTTAAAGAAGCTCGAGAAGTCGAATAAATCCGTCGTCAAGTTCTGGTATAAATGTGACGAATGTATGAATACGTTTGTTAAAGTTCCTTTCGAGTGTAGACAGTTAGGACATAGGATTGTTAAATGTAAAGGGATTAAGGATAGAGATGTTGAGAAGAAGGATAATGGTGGACTGGTTGTCGGAGTGGGGATTGAATGGAATGGGACGACCGTTAGAGGGCATACATCTTGAACACCGTTTATATTAAAACAATCCGTTATTGTTTGTTGTTCTGTAAAGCTCGTTATTTAACCGTTTTTTTTTAGCCCGTGACGTCGTTCAAGAATTTCTTCGCAGTCTTAATCTCCGTCCCTCCATATATAACTTCCCATTCCCTCCCTAACCCTTCCCTCAAATTACCGTACTCCCCGAACCCTCCACCTCCAACCATCAAAACAACGACTTTCCCCCCCTTCGTGCTTCTCCCCGGCCTATCTCTGACATCGTTAACCCGAGGTTCTTTAAGTTTAACATCCCAGTATTCCCATTCATGATCCTCCTTCCCTCCTTCTAAAACCGCGCTAACCGCGCGAGTTAAATCCCTCATACTACCTTTACCTTTTAACCTCTCAACTTTCCTCCCCGCTTCCCTAACTAATTCAGCGCCTACGCCTCCTAAAACTGAACCCGCGGCTGCGAGGAGGTCTCCGCCGTGTGAGGAGGTCGGGGGAGAAGGTTTCACGTTCATTTTTAATGAACGACGTTGCATCACGAAATCCAAACAGGGGGAAGGGGGGAGGAGGGAGAACCATGATGAGACGACGGAACTTTCGAAACCGTGGAGGCCGGCTATGGAGGCGAGGCGGAGCTTGTCCTCTAGGCTGATTTCTTCGCTTTTGAGGACGTCTGTTACTTCTTTAGCGACTTTGTCGGAGCAGGAGGAGAGGCGACTTTCCAAGTCTACGAGCATGGGGATCTGACGTTCTCCGATCTTCTCCATGGCAGCCTGGAGGAGGCCGGTGTGGGACTCGACCTCCTTCTTCTTGTCCATGAGCTTGGGGAGGTCGTCGACGGCTGACTGTAGGTCGCTTACTTCCCCCGCGTTGCGGAGTCGAGCTAACAGAAAAAAAACGACAGTTAGTAAAATATACTCGATGGCAGGGGGGGGTTTCTGTGTCCGTCCTTTCTTATTTCTCTCACCTTCGCTCGCCTCGATTCCCTTTAGAACCGTGCTGTTCCCCTCCACTACATCCGGGAACGACTTGTACCCGTACTCTCTCAGGAATTCCCCCGATCCTATATCGACGCCTCCGACCTTCTCCCCGCTTCCGGAGAGGACGTCGTAGAGGAGGGGGAGGTAGCAGCTCTCATGCCACCATAGACCGTCGGGGTATAAGTCCCTGTCGCATATGATGAGAGGAACTCTTGGGCCGGTTATAGGGTGGTCCTTGAGGAGCTTGGAAGTCTGTGAGGCGATGAGGGAGGAGCAGGAGTTCGGAGGAGTGCGGATTATTGGAATTATCTGAAGCACGGAGAGGAGGGAAAGGAGCTTTGACGACACGACGCTGCAGAATTGTTCCATTTCTGGGGGGGGAGGGGGGGGTTAGGTTTTGGTTTCGGGGGGGGGGTATTATTATATATAGTCCGCAAACGGGAGGTGTATATTATATACTCTGTTCATATGTTTAGTTACCATGGTCGAGCGGTATTATTATATTATATAATCTGTTCATCTGTTTAGTTACCATGGTTTACCATGACACCTAAGTAACAGGGTGAAAGGAGTACCATCCCCAGCCCCACCTCCACCACCGTCCACCTCCCCCAACCTTGCGCCTTGACCCGGGGGCGCCTGGAATTTGCATTATGTATCGTTCAGTATATTTTCTCACCTAATTCCGTTCCTCCGATGCTTTTGTTGAAACTCTCTGGGACCATAAGATCGAAGAGATCCAGCTGGCACCTGAAGTCGCAGTACACGTCCTGCAGGGTCTTGACCCTGTTGACGGCGTTCAGAGAGTGCAAGCCACGGCCAAGGGTCTCGAGGAGAGGACGGGGGAGCTGAGAGGATTTTGGAGGGGAGGGAAGAAGAGTTAGAATAAGAAAGCGGCCTTTTGCGGCCCATGTGGTCCCTTGTTTTCACAGACGGTTCCCCTCCAGACGTCTCCCCCTCTTCTCACCTTGGAAGGGAAGAATATATGAATATCAGCCGTATACAAATTCCTCTCAATATCCTGAATAATCCTCTTAACATTCTCCTCATTCGCCTCGACGAAGTACACCACCTCGACGCCAGGGACGCCCGTGCGATTGCTATCGAGAGCGAGGTGGAGGGTTACGCCGCGACTGCGGAGACCAGAGACGGTTAAGAGGGGAGATACTATTGAACGGCAGTGGGGGTCGTAGATTAGGATCTTCCAGGGTTGGGTGGGGGTGGAGAGGAGGGTTGTTAGGGTGGATGTTTGGAGGGATTTTAGGGATGAAATTGACATAATATGTTATATGTTATGAAGGGGTAGTGGAACCCTAGGGTACTGTGTGTGTGATACGAGGAGGGATGTAGAGTTAGGAAGAGGATACAAGTGTAACAGAGCGGAAGACACATCGCGCCTTGGTCATGGGGTCGTCTCTGACGGTGAGGCTTTTCGGCAGGCCCACGGGGTGGTGGTGCTTGGCTAGCCTGCTGTTGGCGAGCACTTGCTGCTTTTGGAGGGCTGTCGTGCTGGTGAGCATGAACTCCTCCTTCTCGTCAGCAGCGTCTAGCTTCTCCTGGTACCTGGCCCGCTTGAGCTCGGCCTCCGCCTGCCTTCTGGCCTCGCCCGCCTGCCTCCCGCTGCTCATTTTTAGGAAGGTCCTGCTGGGCACCATGTTCTCGACGGCCTCACTGTCGTCGATGGAAAGGTCGTCGAAGTTGTCCCCTCTCTCCTCAGCGGTAGGACGATGAATGTGCGGCGTCTGAAGAACAGGGCTGTAAACAAACAGACCAAAGCACCCGGAGCGGGGAAACAATTTAGCCACATTAAACTGCTAAAACGTCACAGACGTTACGTTTAGTTTATTTCGGAGGATAATGAAGGTAACTCACCGTAGCCTGTTATAAGTGCGTGGCCGTAGAGGGTCCAAGAGAGACGTAATGCAGGGTGCAATGGTTAATGGAGATGCTCTGGCAAAAATATAAAATAGTAGAGGATTTTGGAGCTCAAAACGCGCGCCTGAAGTTGTTTTATATATTCGACGGTGGTCATAGTCCGGCCAATAGTCCGGGACACTTGAGAAAGTAACTGAAAATTGATCGCTTCACAATATTTAACAGTATTCAACTATCAAGTCTACTAGACGATGCCGCCGCCAGGAATGAAAGGCCTGTACCCTTCTCACGTCACGATCAAGCCCCCCGCCGCTCTCCTCCGTCGATATATGAAGCGGAAAGTCCCCGACTCCTCAGACGATGAGTCAGACGACGAGTCTTTTCCTTCTCCTTCCGCTCCCCCTCCAAAGCGGGCCAGGCTAACCTCTAGCCCCACTAGCAGCCCTACCACTCCCTCTTCCTCGGCCAACCCTAACGGGAACCCTAACAGGAACCCTAACAGGAACCCTAACAGGAACCCTAAAAGTTTCTCACCTTGGACCTACCTCCCCCTCTCCTCCCTCCACATTTCCCTCCACCTAACCCCCTTCTTCCTCCCCTTCACCTCCGTCCTTCCTTTCAAAACCTCCCTCACCAATCTCCTTCTCCCTCCAACAACTCTAACCATAACCTCAACCTTAAAAATTTACAAAACCGAAGGCAAATCATGGCTCGTAGCAATCGTCCTAGGTTTGGAAGGTGTTCAAACCTCTCTCTCCTCACTCGTATCAAAATATAAAGGTCCTACACGTTCTGATTACGAATGTCACATGTCTATAGCTTATAGAGAAGATTCAGGCGAAGAGGACTCAAGCGAAGTCAGAGGGGAGGATGTGGAAGAGGTTGACTTTGAGGCGAAGGAAATTTTTTTTAAGGCGGGGGATAAAAATTATAATATAAAGATGGTGTGAGTATGAAAAATGGACATTTTGTTAGTAATGAAACGATTAAAACGAAAAACACACCGTATTTGTTTTTTTTTTCATTCAAAACGTAAAACAAAAAACAACAATTAAAGCTCAGTCTCAAACAGTTTCTCCTCGCTTGTTCTTCTTCTCTTATTCTCTTTCCTAATCTCCACCAGTTCAAGTTGATATTTCTCATAACCCTTTTTATCATTTTCAGCTCTATCGTCGCATACGTTCTTCTTCTCTCTCAAAATTTCTCTCGCCCTCGTCCAAACTCTATAATCAGCGTAGCATATATCCTTCATCATATCATCCTCTTCTTCTTTCTTAGGTTTCTCATATTTAGAAGCTACGTTACTTACGATGTTACCTGAACTTGTTTGCCATGTTCTGTCGAATTCTATTGTAGTGTTTTTTGAGAGAGATGAGGAGGATATACTCAAGGATGTAATCCCTTCGAAGTACGTGGGAAGTAACGTCTCGAGAAGTGAAAGGCTGAGGAGGAGAAAGGTAATATTTTTTTAAGACGTGACGGGCAGATTTTATAGGAGTGAGGCGTTTCGAATAATATCGTGAAGCCTTTTCACCTCTGCTTTCTCACCTTAAGTCCATGTCCTCTGTTACTCCAGCGATGAGGACTTCCGTCTCCAAGTGCTTCAAGGCTCTGTCGATCATTTTCTCAAGCTTCTCCTTGTAATTCTCAGAATCTATCAAGTGCCAGTGCACGTTACAGTCCAGGTCGTAGCCGCCGCAAAGAGATAATGCCTGTAGGCTGCAGTGCTTTCGTAAATTATTTATCGAGGAGCATGTAGAGTTACGGAAACATTCGGATAATGTTGCGTCGCCTAGCTTCTCGATGTTACGCTGACGAATTTTGGGAGTCTGAGAACCGTGACGGACGTAGTTGTAGGCGGAGGAAAGTCGGTGGACGGGATTTTTTAGGAACGTTATGATGGAGGGAGTTCGTTCAGGGGGGAACTGCGGGAGGAAGGTGTGACCGAAATGGAGCGTTTTGGGACCACGGGGGGGGGTTAAGCCTTTCTCATCTGCCATCATTTCGGTTACGAGATTGGTGTAGTAGGCGGCCCTTTCATGAGGGGAAACCACTATTTTACGAGTGTCCCACTCATTCATGTTTGAAGACTGAGCGACGGCCTCCTTCCAGTCTCGGTGCTCCTTGAACCTGAACTTTTTCGTAGGGCGAAGGTTTGTCGCGAGTGACATGAAGCGGGTAGATGCCGTTTTCATTATCCTCACGTAGTATATTTGAGAAGGGGCACGAGGATTGCAGGTTCCAAAGTCGTTATCACTTTCTAAGCCGTCCAGGAAGGAGGAGGGGACAGAACATATGCCCTTGCACGGGTTCGCGTCAGGAGGAAACAAAACTTTGTTCAATCTACCCCCCAAATCAATCCACACCGACAGTACCCAAATCCCCATTCCCAAAAGGAAAAAATTGTTAACAGTGAGGAGGGGATGCATGTTATCGGCTGGCTTTTGGAGGTATGGGGAGATGAATCTACGAAGTGATCGTTGTTTCTGAAGTAGTAACTGTGTAGAGTGGGAGTGGTGAGGGGTGTTGGGCTGACGCAAAAAAGTCTACTACCCAGGTATATCTGCAGAGTATGATATCTAGGATTCTCAGGGTATTGTCAAAACATTGCAAGTGAATGAATGAAGGGAATGAATCAGTTGCGACAAAAAACATAGTTTCCATTTAATATAATTGTACACGTGCTCGTGCAGACAGCCCCCCTAGCTTAGCCACCGCCGCCGCCGACGCACAAGCCCTTCAATCCCCCTCCTGTCCCTTGGCGCTTCTCGGAGACTTCACTACTGCAAACATGCTTGCCTTGACCATGATGCTTCTAACGCTTCCCTACGTAAGGGCAGCCACATTCACCCCCGACGATGATAGCGCCTGTTCATACTTCTCTGTCGTCTCAGCGGATCTGGTGCCTGACTTCTATGACCTTGACCTATCTTTCTACAAGAAGGCCGTCCTTGGCACTGTCCCTTGCGTTGGAAGTGACAAGGTGAAGGATGAGGCTCTGCTCTCCTGCGCCAAGATAACATCCTACATGGTAACAATGAGGCCGGACGTCGCTCAGGGTCTGATTAAAGACAAGATCAAGTTCGTCGTCATGGCGCAGAGCGAGGTGACGGGTGACGTTCCCGAGCACAAGAGTCTGTTGACCGACTGGCCCGGGACGGACTGGAACAAGCAGAGGGGACTTGGCGCGAGCCGTTGGAGGAGGGCTATCAGCGCCGGTGAGGAGAACTTGCTGTGCATGGGGTGGCCAGCGGACGTGTATCGCGGAGAGATGATCTTGGTTCATGAATTCGGCCACGCCTTCATTGGCACCGATTTAGATCACACTCGGCCTACTGCCTCTTGGTGGGCCGGGTACGGCAACGACGGCGATTTGATGACGAAGATGACTGAAGCCTACGACATGCAGGTCACTACCAACGGCCTCTGGCCCAACACATACGCGGACAACAACAACAACGAGTATTTCGCGGAGGGCGTCCAAGCCTACTTCGACTGCGACCAGACAGGCCCGTCTGGAGGCGACGGTATTCACAACGACGTTAACACTCGCCGAGAGTTGGAGAGCTACGACAACGTGTTGTTCAAGCTGATCGACAGCGCCTTCAACACTCCAGACGGGTGGCGCCCTACTTGCGGGTGCTCCGACACCGATAGACGCGACTACCCCTTGGACGAGTTCCGAGCCGAATGCTGGGTCGACACCAACTTCCCGAAAGACGACGATTCCACTCTGGCCCAAGTTCTCGCCGAAAACACTTCACCCGGCGACCGCCTCCACGGGGTCCAAACGTGCTTCGAGGCCGCCGCTAAAGGCGCCTGCGTGGAATACCAAGAGCACTGCGAGTGCGCCTGCGCCACGGCGGCCTGTCCAGCCGACATCACCATCCCTCGCGACGGCGACGTCGAGAATTGCAAGACTATAAAAATCAACGGGCAATGTGGCGAGGGTGATAACTTGAATGAGTGCGCTTGCGCATGCTCCGGGGAAGGAGTTGAAATCGACCCGGGAAGAGAAGCGAAGCCTTTCGTTCACGACATGCCCGGAGATGACGGAGACGAAATAGATCCTGCTCAGTGGTTCCAGAACCTGACGGCTCGAGAGAAGGAGGTGAGGATCTGAGAGAGCGTCATTCACCCGATCCAGTATCTGATCCAACATTGTTCCAACTTCGCGATCTCATCGCAGATTTTCTTCGTCGGCGCCGCGGTTTCCGCTGCAGTGGTCTTTCTTTTGTGGTCGTTCTGGTTTTGCTTCTGTAGGAGAAAGGCAAACAAAGATACGGAAGGGGAGAAGATGGTGCAGATGTCCAAGAAACCGGGGAAGAAACTGACCAAAGCTCAGATGGTCTAAAAGAAAAATAGTTTTCGTGTACAAAATATTGCATATATATATCGCATATCATATCTTGGCAAGCGCAGAGGTCGGGCGTTTTTAGAACGCCGTCATGGCCTGCACTAGCCAATCTTGAAAATTTTGGAGACCCGCTCGTTGAGGAAGTAGTACGCCGCGATGATGCGACGTAGGCGGTGATGAAAGACCATAGCAGCACGCGCCACTCCGGGTACGTCAGACCTGCACTAGCCAAGAATAATTTTGGAGACCCGCTCGTAGAGGAAGTAGTATGCCGCGATGATGTAGGCGGTGATGAAAGACCCTAGCAGCACGCGCCACTCCGGGTACCCCCATATCGTTACGAGGCTCGCCGTGACCACGCCCAGCTTCACTAGGCTCGACACCATCTGCAGAGCGGACGTGGAGAATTTGCCCGACTTCCCCAAAGCGAAGGGCTGGATGTCGATAAAGTTGCCGTTAGCGAGCAGTGCGAGAAGGAACAGGGGCATGATGAAGAACGGCGCGCTTGCCTCCTTCGAGCTGTCCCCCTCTTTGCTCGTAAAGTCGCCGGTCTTGGACTTCAGGACGGCCGCCAGCACGTCTTTAGCCGCCGGGCGCTGGATGGCCCCGTTCAGGTTCTTCCAAGTCGGGTCTGAGGACCAACGGTAAAGCACGTTGAAGGAGGAATCGAGCGCCAGAATTGCGGGTTGGATGACGGCTCGTTCGTGCTTTCCGCCGGTAGTGTTGTCTTTGTTCAGCTCAGAGGCCAAGTCCGCCGACAGGGAGATCTCGAGCAGCTTCCGGTTGTGGATCTCGTCAACGATCGAGCACTGGGGATCGCCAATTGAAGGAAACGACACGCCGAACGCCTTAGTGGCCGCGTTGGCGGCATCCTGGCTCTGGCCAACGACCCCACGGATGACGCCTCCTGCTTCCTCGATGGAGGAGGAGAGCGCACTGAATGCCAGAAGCTCCTCCCGGCAGGGGGGTCACCACGCCCCACGCCAGAACACCCACAGGGTGAAGGAGTGTGAGGAGATGGTAGAGACGAACTCGCTTCGAGGAGGAGGGGACATGGTGGGTTCTTCACTTCACTTCACAGAAAAGTCAGCTTTGCCAGCACAGTGAAAATATCTTTATCACTAAACCAAGCGCCCGATCGCCCAAACCGAACCCTATTCTGTGCAAATCCACCAGTAATATCCGCAACCAACCCCGACCACCCATCACCAACGCCCCCCATATTTTACCAGTCCCCTGGCTGAGTCACCCCTGTCCTCGTTCTGCCAATGCCCGTCCCCTTTTCTCCCTCCTGCCCGGTGGTCCCAGTTTCGCCCAGTAACTCCTCGACCGATGAAATCACTCCGCCGGTATCTTCCAATGTTCAGTCCGACAGTAGTAGCGGTCCTGAATCAGACACTGACATAGAAAGAGGCCCTCAACCCACACCCGACCAAGGCGCTTGGAAGTCGTTCCTAGATGCCGACGGTGATGGGACCATATCGAGCCGCGACCTAGTTGCCGCTTTGTTCCTCGTGGGCGCGACCCTCTCAGTAGCCGAGTTCGAAGAACTTCACAAGAAAGTCCAGGTTGACAGCGGAGCTTTTTCGAAATTTGTCGTTACAAACGAAGGCCCCGAGGCTCTTCAGAAGAGGTACCTCAACGAGGAGAAACTTTACCTCGAAGGCACCTGGCCGAGCAGGCAGTTCAAAACGATCATGATGCTTAGCTATGTATTTCTATTACCCATGCTGAACATCGACTGGCCAATCCGCCTCGTGGAGGCCAAAAACGTTACCGACATAGCCTGGATCAAAACCATGAAGGTAAGTGAAGATTTCGAATAACAATAACCTTCAGGCTCATGTTTATGTTGTCGAATCAACCGCCAAAAACATCTCTTTTTTACACAAATAACTACGTCACGCTGACGACACATATTATTATTTGCGGGGGTTAACCCTAACTCAATCTCTATTCAATCTAACACTTCCAATAAACGTCGCACCCTAATTACTCACATCCAAATAAATGAAATGAGAAGTACAACGCGGGGCTTTCGCTCCAGTGTGGCATTTGGTTCCTTTGGATTCCCAGCGTTGTCTTGTTCTATGTGTACGAGCCGCCTTCGATACACATAGCAGACATTTTGACACCAGCCTTTCTGTACTTATCGCATATTTGTTTGCTGTTCACGCATTGGGCGGGGAATACTAAGACGAGAGAAGGGAAGATGAGGACGCTGAATCTGCACAAGAATCTGTACCCTTTGAACTATGTAAAAATTTGTGACCAAGCTGAAAAGATGAGGAAGAAATGTCCGCCTTCTTCAAGTCCCAAGATTGGTTCAATGGTGAAGGTGACGAGCGCAAGCGAATATCTTCAGGAATTGGCGCGAATCAACAATGGCGGTGGCCCCAGTAGTGAGAAGAGTGATTCGTCCTTGGTCCACAGCTTCGACAACGACGCTATCGACCAAAGATTCTTGGACTGGAAGCTGAAGTCTGGTTCCAGGCGAGCCTCTCAAGTGGGACGTTCACAGACCAAGTTAACCTCAGATCTGCAAGCCTCGCACAACCCGTACCAACATAAAACCAGAAAGCGCAGCATGTTGGCGATTGGTACAGCTGCCGTACTCCCTTTCGTTGTAAGGTTCATTGATTCGCGCAGCGTTTTTGGAGAGAGCGCTTCTGCTCGTATCATCAATGTCTTGCTCACGATTTTGACGGCATGGTGCTGGTATTGTCTTACTGAGGTGATGGTGAAGCAATGCAACCACGACAGTGTGGCGATGAAGCGCATGTACAAAAACTTCGCGGACCATACCGTCTTAGCGATGAGAAATTCAGTGGAGAGAAGGGGCACCAAGAGCAGCGCCATGACCAGGCCCACAAATAAACCGTCGCCTAGGGAGGATCTGATTCTCGACCTTACCATAACGACGAACATAAAAAATCTATTAACCATGTACAGCGTCATTGGGATGCTGCTAGGGAAATGGGTCACTGCATCTTCCGAGACCCTGAGCAGAGGGCTCCTCGTCGTTCAAACTTTGTTGGCGACCGGCTTCGTTTTCCTTACAATCTTTCCGCCATGGGAAGACTTTCCGCTGATAGTGACAGCCAATGTGCTCTTAGAAACTGCTCTTGCGCTATGCGTTCTGTTGGACGTGATGGTCGGCCTGGCCGCTATCAACAAATTCGATGACGAGATGAGGAGCCATTGCGCTTCTATCGCCACTGAATTGAGATTGCTCGATGACACAACAGACGCTGAGTACGAAGTGGCGAGACGATTCGAACTGATAGCAGAGCACCTGAAGGAGAATCACGTCGTCTCCGCGAAGCTGTTTGGTATACGTGTTACGAAGCAGCTGACGGGCAAGATCATCGGATCGCTTGCTGCGGCGACGATATCAGCCGCAATAAGGACTGGTCTGGAGAGGCCGCAAGCGTAAAATAGACAAAAAAATGTTCATCACCAAATATTTGTCCACGATAAAATGTTATATTATTTGCTCGAACTCCTTCGCAACCTCAATCGCTCCCGCCCCGATACTCCCTCCATTAACTCCCACAATCTCCTTGAAAATATCGTACAGGAAGAATTGCCCTCCGATAATAAGTCCACTCCAAACCGCCCTCCCCTTAACTCCTCTCCAAAGCCCCACGATTCCATCTTCATCCATAATCCCTTCAAACGTCTCCACAACCCCAAGCTTAGACGACGTCAAAGCCGTCAACATAGTGTCGAACGGCTGAGAGATGTAACAGCTCAGTACGCCGCTCCCGAGACCAGCGAGGATCGTCGCAAGGAGACCGAAAGAAACAGAGGAAGACACCTCTGGCTGCACCTCCATTATCTTCTGTCGAAACTGCCGGCGTGTGATGAATATATGTGAGCCTTGAACATGGAAAAAAAAAGGAACGGTCCACGTTTAAAATGTTCTCACCTCCTCAAAAGCCAAGAACTTTACGCTACCGAAGACGACCTGCCTCCCGAGAAGACTCCCGAAACCGTCGTAACCTCGTGACTTTTGCCCTTTAAACATTCCGATCCTCCAATTCTTAACCCCCCGAGTAAACAAGCAGACGACGAATGTTAGCCATCTTATTTCCTCCTTCCTTTTTCTTAAATAACCCCCCCCCCCCCCCCATTCTCACCTCCATGGGACACAGTCCAATACTAGCCACAACCGCCGCACTCCCTCCACTAACAAGACTAACAATCATAGGATCACCTTGTATATCCAAATGTTTCAAAAATTCATAAGTAGGATATACCGTAGCACCGTACCATCCGTATCCTATGACGGTGGGTTTGAATCCTTTGAAGAGTTGTTTTTTTTTTTTTAGGGAGAGGAAGGATTCGGTTAATGTGGAGAAGGAGGGGGTTGTTTGGAGGTTGGTTTTCGTTGAGTCGAGGGGGGTCACGAGGGCGTGGGTTAGGGAGCAGGAGAGGGAACCGGCGAGGGAGATTAGGGGGTAGGGGGGGGAGGGGGGGACGAGGGGGAGGGAGGGGGGGAGGAGGAGGAGGAGGAGAAGGAGGAGAAGCATCACTGGGGTTTGAGGGTGTTAGTAGGGCGTTTTCAACGTGTGCGTGGAGTGGTTCGTCGGGTGGGGTGCTATCAGTCGCATTATTGGGGACACATATTGAAGACACTGGTCTCTCTTCAAAGCGCTTCTCTTACGATTGCACGTGGAAGTCGCCGTAGTCAGAGAAGATTACAACTTTAAGTAATTGTCCTCATGCTCGCACGGATCCTATATCACATCTCCACCTGCCTCTATCTATACACACCTGTTCGATGTAGCGTGTCTGTAGAGTGTGACTGTGTAGCGTGTGACTGTGTAGCGTGTCTGTACCGTGAATGAAGACTTTGAGGTCTGAAGTGCCACTACAATCCTGACTTTAATCCTGACACAGTTGTCGAGAAAGTATCGGTCGTGCGTCTCGATTCTATTGCTAGTGTCGTAAATTCGTGTCGTTAATGAATAGAACTCTTACAGACGTCACAGTAATTGTCTGTATAGTAGTTCGTCGTATAGTATTTATGATGATTGATGAAGTGACAAAGAAGGACAAGATGGTTCGATCTTCAGCTTCTAGGAGGGAATATCGGCTTATTATAAGTGAAATCGCAGATTGATAACACGTAGAGGGCGTCTTAAAAGGCGACAACTAGTAGAAACGAGAGAGTTTCAATTGGAAAGTGACGTTAATCGCAGCGGTCTAGTCTTTCAGAGTTTTGACTATCTAAAAAATTAAAGCAAATATATTTACCACAAATTCCTGCTTTCATACGACTCCTCAGAGAATATTCGATACTCAGGAATCTTCGTTTATACACGACACCGCCCAATTGTTCTTAACTTCTTCGAAAGTAGTCGCGTTTTAAAGTTATTTGAGAAGTAAACTCTTTTTCCCCCCGGCGAAAGAGAGCTTTTGAGGTCATCATTTACGCTACAGCTACGCTTTATCTGACAGGTGTGTGTAGGAGACGGGCGAAGATGTGATAGGAAATTCGTGCGAGCATGATGAAATATTTCCCAATTTCCCACCATCTAACATCCCCAATTCCCACCTCACCCCACCCCAAACCAGCAAAGAAAATACAAACATGACAGTTACAGCCTCCCCCCCGTCATCCCCGCCCCAAAGCACTCCCCAATCAAACGCGAATCCAAACAACGCAACTGACCCTCTCACAACCCACCTAACCTCCCTAATAACCAACTACAACCACAACTTCGACTACACCTCCTCCCTCTTCTACGCCCACCTCCTCCTCCACCACAACCCTTCCCCTACTAATCTCCTCCTCTGCGCTAGGACAGAGATTCTGGCTGGAAACTACGGCACGGCCCTCAGCTTATGCACAGGCGTACCAGGAGGAGAGGTGAGAAGTTTGTCGAGTCTGTTAATCATCGATACCGTCCATCGAACATTCACTCTAACGCCTCGCTTATCGCTTACGCTCCCCCCTCTCCTTTCGCTGTCGGCTCTCATAGAACATGGAAGATTACTGCAATGTTCAACTAAAGAACCACAAAGCCGACCTCCACACCTCCCTCTGGAAGGGCGTCGTCGCTTCCCGCCTCGGCTCCGGCGGCGCCTCCGACTTCGCAAAAGTGGCCTCAAAGGACGGATGGTGCTGGACAGCCATTTCCGGCCTAAGCCGCCTCCGCGTCTCCGGCTCTCCTCCTCCCGGGAACTCCGTTCCCGACTCAAAAATAAACGACCTTATAAACGGTATTAAATATAGGCCTTCTCCTACTTACTCCTCCGCCTCAACCTCGGGGAACGTGAACGGGATGAATGAAGACGGAGGAACGCCATACTCGAGTAGCAGCCCTTTTCAGGTTAATTTTGGGACACCGAATTTGACGCCTATACAGCCGCCGAAGATTAGGACGCAGGGGAAGACGATGAGTAGGATTAACTTTAGGGACACGGGGAGGAGTGGTTTCAGCGAGGAGAGTAGTGTTAGGGGAGGGAGATTGAGCTTCGGGATGGGAGATGACGGAGGAATGCTCGGCGACCTGAGCAAAGTGAGCGGCCTGCATGACGACAACGACTCGGTCAAAACTCCGAAGTTCCAGTCGACCCTCAATCTGCCCTCCGCCACCCCTCCCCCCCTCCCCCCCCACCCGAACGCCTCCTCCCACCTTCCCCCCTCCGGCAAAGCCAAGAGCGCTTCCACTCCCGACCCAACCCCCTTGAACTCCTTCGCGCACTTGACGCCCTCCGACGGAACGTCGGCCCTGGCCTCCCTCATGCGCACGTACACCTTCGCCCTCAACGCCTACCACAAGTACGACCTTCACGCCGCCCTCAAGCTCTACGCCAGCCTCCCCCCGCACCTCCTGAACTCCTCCTACGTCCAGAAGCAGATCGGAAAGTGCCACTTCGAGCTGTCCAACTATGCCGCCGCCAAGCTCCACCTCGAGGCGGGCCACGCCCTCTGCCCGACAGACGTCACCGGCCTCGAGTACCTCAGCACCGTCTACTGGCACCTCAAGCAGGACGTCGAGCTCAGCTACCTCGCCCGTCGCGTCTCCACCTCCAACCCCACCTCCCCCGAGTCCTGGATCTGCGTCGGCAACTGCTTCTCCCTCCAAAAGGAGCACGACCTGGCCTTAAAGTTCTTCCAGCGCTCCCTCTCCCTCTCCCCCTCCTTCACCTACGCCCACACCCTCTCCGGCCACGAGTACGTCTCCAACGAGGACTTCCAATCCGCAATAACCTGTTTCCGTTCCGCCCTAACAACCAACCCATCCCACTACAACGCCTGGTACGGTCTCGGAGCTATATACTACCGTCAAGAAAAATTCAACCTCGCGGCATCACATTTTGAAAGAGCTATTGATGTTAACCCTACTAGTAGTATTCTTTACTGTCATTTAGGGATGGTTCGTCAAGCTGAGAAACGTTATTTTGAAGCTTTGGAAGTTCTTAATAAGGCTTTCGAACTTGAACCTAGTAACCCTCAAGCTAGGTATCAGATGTCTACTGTTTTGATTAGTTTAGAAAGGTACCCTGAAGCTTTGGAATCTTTGTACTTGGTTTTGGACTCGGCGCCGAGGGAGGCTAGCGTTCATTTTTTGATTGGGAAGGTTCATAAGAAATTGGGGGATAGTTATAAGGCGATGGTTCATTTTGTTAGGGCGTTGGATTTAGATCCGAAGGATAATAATTTGATTAAACAGCAGATTGATAGGTTGGATGAAGTCGACGGAGAGGAGGATGCGAGTGGTTTTTAGATGTTGAAACAAAACGAAAAAAAAAATAAGAAAAAATATGTAACGTTTTCTTTAGCTTTGTTTTCAAAACATATCGTCGCCTTCTATCGGATAACCTTCACCCCTCCAAACATCAATCCCACCTTCAAGGTTCTCAACCGTCCACCCTTCATTCTCCAACATCTTACAAGCCGCCGCTGATCTCATACCAACTTTACATACAACAATAAGATTCACCGTACCAGGAGGTCCTATTCCATCAACGACATCATTTAAGAACGTCGAAATCGGCACGTAACCTGTCGGAGACGATTCAAAGGCAGGGACGTTCAAGGAGGTTGGAATACGGGAGGAGAAATGCTCGGGGGGAGTGCGGACGTCGAGGTAGAGGTGGAGGGGGGAGGAGAGGTAGGGGGAGGCGAGGGAGGGGGTTAGGGGGAGGGAGGTTGAGGGGAGACGGATAGGGGGGGAGGGGAGGAGGAAGGGGAAGGAGAGGGGAAGGAATGAGAGGAGGTGGAGGAGGATGAGGGGGAACATTTGTGGTATGGGGGATTCTATGGGGTATGGAGGAGAGCGGTGTTAGAGGTTTTTCTGTTAGGAGTTATGTATGCTGATGTCGAAGAGTTTGATACGAGAAAGGGTTCCACATTAAAGTCCATTAAACGATATTAAACGATATTGAATGATTATTTAAAGCAGACATACGTGCTGTTTAATATAATGAAACATCGTAGGAATGATAATTATGTCTCAAACTCACGTTATCTCACGTTATTAAGGGTTTAAAAAGTGTAGGGAACATTCCAGTATAACACGTAAATTCCAATTTGTTCGCCTCCTCGTCCTCGCCATGCTTCTCATTTTAATATTCTGTACCGTCTTAACTTTTAATGGTCTATCGTTATCTTTTGTATTACCTCCTAGTATCGTAAAATGTTCTTTTGGATCACTTACTCTGGTTGATGTGACATCTCACTCGAGCTCTCACTCGAGCTCTCACTCGTCTGGTCTAAAGTTGAGAAAGAGGTGAGCGCAACGTGCGCCAGAGCTTCCACTGAAGTGTCCCCAAAATAATGGCCAACAACGCCCTCATCGTTTTAGTCAACATTCTAGTCAACATTCTAACCGAACTCTCCTCTTCTCCCCGCGTCAGAAGCTCCTCCCACGCTCCTACCTTTAAAAGCAAACGCTCCAACACACGTCTAAACATGAACATAATCCCTGACATAATCCCCCTCCCTTCCACAATACTATCAACAGCAAGTTCCGACATCCAATCAATGTCAGACGACGTCTACGGTCCCGTCTTCCTAGGCGGTATATCCTTAATGTTTGCAGGGATAGCTAGCGCTTGGGTCGTGGGGAATATTATACCGGATGAGGCTTGGGAGACTTTGGCTAATGAAGGGTTTGAGACCTTAGAGGATGTTGTGAAGGAGGATGATGAGGAGAACAAGGAAAGAAGAGGAGAGGAGGAAATTAAGGAGAAAGGAATGTTTGACGATTATTAATATATCATTAAATAGTACCCTGCATAAGAATAATAATAAAAAAATCGTTTAATTTGTATGATATAAAAGGCGGATAATAAAAAACTTACTCTAGTCCTCAATAAACTCAATCCCCGGCTGTTCATGTTTCGGCCTATGTATCTTCCTCTCCAACGCCCCCGCAATATCAATCTTCGCATTCTTAAAAGGATCATAAGGTACATTACTCAAAGCATCCGGGAACGTATCATGCTGTTTCCTCTTCCAACAAAAACAACACGCCGCAACAATAGCCAAAACCTGCAATATCGACAAACCTAATATAACGATACTACTAGGCGCCATCTCGGCGTTCATGACGTTCTCTATTTCGAACATGCAGCCGTTGTAGATGTTCATTTCGCGGACTTCTTTGCAGGTGCTTAAGGGCATGTCGTACATGCATCCTCCGTATTGGGGTGGTACTTCTAGTTCGTTTATAATTTGGTCGCAGGGCTCGGATTCGGAGGAGATGTCGCCGGAGAGAGGGAGGGGAGGGTACCAGTATTTGTTGGAGGTGCCGTAGGAGCAGAGGTTGCGGGAGGAGGAGTAGAGGGACCAGGACTGAGGAGGGGGGGGGTGGTTTTTGTGTGGTTTGGTTTGGTGGTTTTTATGAGAAGGATTTTGTTCGAATTTCTCTCTCTCTCTCTCTCTCTCTCTCTCTCTCACCTCTTCTCCGTCAGTTATAGTCCCTCCGAAATAAAAGTCATCGAACTTATTGTTGTGAGGGAACGTGGCCGGATCATACTTCATGCACCCCATGGGCGGGCCGAAGCCGCAGCACTGGCCGGCGCGCTGGATGTCGATTATTTTCTGGAAGAAGTTCGGGTCACGGCCTGACTCGTAGTAGTAGGAACGCCAGACCATTTGGAAACCGGAGGTGCGTTCTGACTGAAGGTATTCCATGCAATCCTCAACAGCGTCTAAAGGAGCGGGGTTGCTTTGGGAGCACATCTCGCGCGTGTACATGTCGAACTCGGGGAACGTCACTTCTAATATACTCCAGCCTAGCCAGAGCTGTGCAAAGAAGGCGATGCCTGGAAGAAAGAGTTAGAGTAAGACCGATGGGCGCCGTGATCTATGATGTAATATCGCGTGGGGGCACTCGATATTCGCTCCCTCGATACTCGCTTCGCTCGTTACTTGCTTGGACAATCCCTCACTCACCATCAAATACCGCATGCATCAAAAGCAAAAACTTATTATGCATCATACTACCCTTCAGACCCAGCCACATATTGAAACTCCCGAAGACGCTCATGCAGCTGAGCATGATCCCTATCGCCTTGATGTGCTGCCCGTAGGCCTGGTGGAACTTTATGTCCAGGGAGGTCATGATTCCGAACGCGAACATGAAGGTCATTTGGATAGACTTCGTCAGGCAGAGGGCCATGAAAATTAGCCGGAGGTTGGCGGGGGTGCACATGCTGGAGGGGAGGGAGGGGGGGGGGGGGGG
>BRXY01000012.1:0-58917 GCA_030267945.1 Triparma strigata
CCCTAACCCTAACCCTAACCCTAACCCTAACCCTAACCCTAACCCTAACCCTAACCCTAACCATAACCCTAACCCTAACTGAAAAATGGGGAGCTGGTTGAAACAGCCCTTGAAAAGCTTTTGATGGGAGTCACCTAAACGATTTGAGGCAAGATTCTACGTAATATTTTCCAGAGCGGGATAATCCTTACGATTGCTCCCCATGTAATAGATGGAATTCCCGCACAACTCTTACGGGATCTCAACTTTTCACATATAAATGACTAAACGCCATACGACCGAGGTTGCAACAGCATTGTGTAGCCCCTTAATGAGCGGAGGGTGTTGGGTACATACCTCGCCAGAGTAGGAATCCTGCATGACAGATGAGCTCGATGGTGAATCTTTTGGTTTGTGTAGGTAACGTAGTGCTTCTGTGTGTGTAAGCAATGAACGGAACGCTTTTCAGAATTCTTGCAAGTGTTGTTTCATTTCAGTTCAGTGCCCCTGTCGTATGACTCACATACCTCGCTCATAATCCTTAGCATTTCCCCCTCGGTCTCGGTCAACGACGCGCCCCTTCACCCCGATGGTCGTCTGATCTTGCGCAAATAACAACAACCTTAAACAACAGTAATCCTCTCCCAAACGCTCTCGAGATGTTCTCGAACAGTTGTAGTAAACAAAAAAGTCTCTCAGTTTCTCATAATTAAAAAAAGAAAAAATTTCCAAATCGCCTTTCCCTTCCAACCCCCTCCCTCTCTCCCCCCTCCCCCTCCCCCTTAAAACTTGGGCAAAATACTCCCCGTGATCTGTTCATTAGCCATCATCCCCAAAATCCCCAACATCGCCAACCTCCCGTTCTGAATTTCAATATTCAACTTCCTCTTCTGCGCCGAACTCCCATTCTCCATGCTTACCCCGAAGTAACCTAACCCGAAATCACCAGGTTGTCGACCCTCACGTTGCTTTACGACTACTTCATGGACGCCTACCAAGACAGCCATTTGAACGAAACCTTCTAAAGGCATGGCTTTAAGACCAGCTAGGCCGTTGGGAAGGTCTGAGAACTTCAAGTTCGCGCTGGGGCTAAAGATGAACAAGGTTTATTAATGGTGTTAGTGTGTTGTTCGTTCGTTTTCTAATCGTTTTCATTCCCCCCCCCCTCGCTCACTCTTAATAAATAATCGTTCATTGAATCTCTCTCACCTTAAGAAACCTTCGAACCTGTACAACTCCTGAGTGATTACACCCAAAAATGCAGCCATGGCGATCCTACCGTGCTTCACTTCGACGCCACGGTAGTGGGCGAAGTTGTCGGAGGGTGTACCGTAAGGACCGTTTTTTATTAGGCCTGAAAAGGGGGTGAGGGGAAGAGAAGTTAGAGGATGGAGAATTACCGATGCGAGCTTTATGTTTTTCGTTGTCATGGAGAATCACACGTAATTACCTAAAGGATCGAAGTATCCTAACGGCGGTAAAACTCCGACCTGGTCTTTGATTTCCATTGCCTTGAGTCCTGAGGTCTTCATTAATCTGTTAACAGGTGCCATGAAAGAAAGAGAAGCAGGGAGAAGGAGGAGGGTTACTAGTAGGGAGCGGAACATTTTGGGCAGTGAACTGCGCGTGTTGCAACGTTTGACGCGAGTTAAATGGAGAGTTAAATGGGAGAAATGGAACGATGCGGGCA
This sequence comes from Triparma strigata, assembly GCA_030267945.1. NCBI lineage: Eukaryota > Bolidophyceae > Parmales > Triparmaceae > Triparma > Triparma strigata. The sequence continues at coordinate 1,670 of BRXY01000012.1, forward strand.
TGGATTCACCCGTAACATTGCAATTTTATCATTCAATATACGATATTACGACACAAACATAACGAAAATTGAGGTGAAATGACCGTAGAAGCGACTCGAAGTATTTCATAAGTGACATGGGCGGCTGTGAGACTCACGATGGGATTTTGAACAATCTTTAGACACTTTTTTCCAGCAAAAAAGACTTTCGGGGCTTATCATCACCTCAGTTCATTTAGTGTTCCTAATCTAGTCGTTATCTAGTCGTAATCTAGTCGTCATCATATTAGAATAGAATATACAGTAGTAATAGTAGTAGTAGTAGTCGCTACATAGAATTTATTCAATTTCTGCACACCTCCCTCCGCTCCTCCTCCCTCCTCTTTCTCCTCCCTTCATTCTTATCTCTTTCTTTCTTATCATGTCATCGTCGTCATCTTCTATGTCATCTTCTTCCTCTACAAATAATAAAAGAAGCAACGGTTCTGCAATCGACATCTTCCGTCGCCTAACCTGCGGCGGCCTAGCCGGAATGATAGCCAAAACCTTCACGGCCCCCTTAGAACGCGTTAAAATGATGTCCCAAACAGGAGAAGGCGGCAGAGGGGTCATTAACATATACAGGAACGTAGTACGTACGGAAGGTATAAGAGGATTGTGGGCGGGTAACGGAGCGAATTTACTCAGGATATTTCCGAGCAAAGGTATTGTTTTCTCTTCAAACGACGTATATAAAACAGCTCTATGTAAGCTATGCAATATTGAGGTCAAGAGGGAAGGGGAGAATGTTAAGGCTCCCGGGAATATTAGTTTTTGCGCGGGGGGGATGGCGGGTATGACCGCTAGTGGTGAGTTTATAAAAACAAACAACAACGAATTGGGTTGTTGTGAACAAAACGCGGGAAAAACGGATAAGCAGACAAATTAAATCACACACAAAAACAAATACAACAACAAACAAAAACCTAACCCCCCTCCCCCCCTACCCCCTCCACTCCCCCCCCCCCAACACAGCCTTAACCTACCCCTTAGACTTTGTCCGCGGTCGTATATCCGGCAAAGGCGTCCTCCCCAACTCCTCAAAAAAGTACACCGGCATCCTCCAAACCATAAACCTAACAATAAAAGAAGAAGGCCCCACCGCCCTCTACAAAGGCGTCAAACCTACTCTGTTAGGAGCGGTACCTTATGAGGGTATTAAATTCGGTACGGTAGGATTTTTAGAAACTTTATTCCCTAATGATACTTCAGACTCTAATATTATTAGGAAGGTTATTTTCGGGGCGGCTGGAGGTGTTAGTGCGGGGTGTATTACTTATCCTAATGATACTATTAGAAGATTGTTGCAGTTGCAAGGGACACCGGGGGCAGAGAACTTTAACGGATATTTTGATTGCGCGAGGAAGGTAAGAATTATGGAATGACACGTTTCTTTTTTTTAACATATCTCACAACCATACAAAAATATTTAGACGTATAACAAACATGGATTGAAAAGATTTTATGCTGGTATGGGAGTTAACTTAATTAGAATGGCTCCTAATACGGCAGTGCAGTTCGGAGCTTATGAGATGTTGAAGGAGTTGAGCGCGAAATATTAAAAAGAAAGGGGGGGAGAATATTGTAGAACAAAAAATACGTTGGTGTTTTCAATAAACGAGGCGTTTTGTTTTATTCTACTTCTTTTCTGAAATATTTACGTTTGGACGGGCGGCCACCTTTTCGCTACTTTATTGGCCTTCGCGGGGATTGGAGGTGGCACCTGTGAAGGTTTTGCGGCAGCTTTAGAGGGGATGGGAGGCGGCACTTTAGAGGGGATGGGAGGCGGCACGACCTTACTAGGAACAGGAGGAGGCACGACCTTAGAAGGTACGGGCGCTCCACCTCCTAGAACGATCCCCGCGGACTTTGCAGGGATGGCGAGGGTCTCGGGGACGGCTATGACGCCAAAACCTCGGTCTACGACGCTCACGACGCGCTCGCGGGCGAGGTCTTCCTCGGACTCCTCGCCTATGCTGCCGCCGGCGGCCTTGATTTGGGAAGGCTTGCCGGTTATCCTCATGCTCGAGACTGAGAAAAATTAAATTCAATGAAATGACGTTAGAAACGATCGACGCAATTTCAGCCCACACCATCATAATCCTCACCTCTGTTTGCGACGCCGTTTGCGACGCCGCTCAGGAACCCTGACGAAGCGAAGCCGTTTGAAGAAACCGCCACCTTGACCTCTCCCCCGCCGAGCAACCCCATGGCCTCGACACTCCCTCCCAGCCCTGAGTCGATCAGGCAGCAGTCCACGCTGTTTCCACTCTTGACCTTCCCCCCTCCCGGAGGGACCATCACGACGGCGTTGGCGTTGAGCAGGCTCAGCATTCTCGTCGCGCTCTGGTCTCCCGTGCTCTTGGCCTCCAGCCTCCCTCCGCTGTACTTGACGTTGACCCTGTGCAGAACCGTCAGGGCCTTGTGCTGAGCGAGGTCATCCTTCACCACGGCCTTGCAGACCACGGGGAGGCAGTCGTTTCCCTCCACACCCCTCATTTTCTTGATGCACGGGGCGATCAGTAGTTGCGTGATGATGGGACAAATCGCAGCATTGGACGGCACCGTGAAGCAGATCCGAGGAGAGTGGCCGTTTTCTCTTATGCTTGGGCGCGGTCCGAACTGCAACAAAATTTAGTTGTGTTAGCCTCCCTCCTAAAAAAAAGACTCAATCGCTTCACTTCCCTCCTACCTCTCAATTCCTTCACCTTACCTTCGTCGCAGCACCCCTTGAGGGCATGCAAGTCGTCACTGTCGTTCCCTCCGCGTCAAGGACGCTGATCCTTCCCAACTGGACCTTGCCCGCCTCCTCTACGACCTCCTTGACCACATTTCCCCCCTCGTCGTCGTCCGCCTGGTTTGCCTCGGCCGTAATGGCAATGACGATGTCGTTCTTTCTGCAGGCTTCCGCGAATTTCTCCTCTATGAGCCTCGAGTTCATGGGAACGATTCCGTAGTCGTTGCAGACCACCCTCATCTGGGTGAACATGCTGTTCAGCATGGTCTTATTGCAGTCCCTGACCTGCCCACGGTTGTGTAGTGCTTCTCCAATCTCCACGAACTCGTCTCCTACGCTGAAGATTCCGATGGTAGGCTGAAGATGAACCCTGACGAGAAAAATTCCAAAACTCGCCATGAGCCCGATGCTGGTTGGATTGATGACGTGTCCCGACGGGAGGATCTCCTGGTCCTCGGCGATGTCGCTTCCAATCTGCCTGACGTTGTCCCCATCCTTCCAGTTCCCCTTGATGCTGCGGCGAGGTGAAGATCGGGTTAAAATGCTGTTGTTTGTAGCGAGGAGTGAAGCAACGCTCCCTCGGTATTAAATTATACATATTCACGTGGGGATTCTAGGTCGCTTCGCGCCCTCGTTCTCGCTAACGCTCGAGCCTCGCTTCGCTCAGTACGCCGCGGGCTATCTCACCTGATGCTCTCCGGTCGAGAATCAAAACCCCCTGCGCCCAGGGTTCTATTTTCTGTCACACTGGACATGGGGACGACTGCGTTGCTACCGTGCGGCATGACCCCGCCGACGACAACCTTGACCGCGTTGTTGGCAGTAATGTCCACGGCCAGCTTGGAAGGATCCACGCCTGCATCAAGGGGTGCAAACTCCACCTCCTTACTACTGCCCCCTGCCTTGATTGCGTACCCTGTGACCCCTGCAGTTGCAAAGCTGCGAATGCGAGTTAGTTACACTCCAACCCACCATCGCGAACACCCGCCTGCCAACTCCCCACCACTACACCAACTAACTACCAAAACCCACACTACACTCACGTTGGTAAAGGAGATGTGGACTTGACTGCCTCAGCTAGGGTGGCGTGCAGGGCATCGTGCAGAGGCACGAGCTGGGCTTGCAACGGCCGAGTCAGGGAAAGAACCTGCGAGATACGGCGTTAGAAACTGAATCCCAACCCTTGACCACATGCTCTCCGTTGGAGAACTGCCCGTTGGGAATCCTAGCCTATATAATGCTTCTCACCAGTTCCTGGGCCTTTGAAATTGCATGGGCGGTGTAGATTGTCTTCGACGTTGCCCTCGATCTAAAATCCATCGTCAGTTCGGATTCAACTCTCGAATCCTAAATTTGCCAAATTTTAGGGTCAAAAATCCATCAAAAGATCATGTTCATGAATTATTATTAAAGTGGACTATTCGAATATATTAAAGATGGTCGTCGCCGATGTCTTCCCCGCCTAACTCCACCGCCACAAGATCCTGATCTTCTCCGTTCACAACCTTCAACCCTCCCCCCTTCCCCCCCCCTCCAGCGCCGTTGTGAATCCGGAGGTGATCTGTCTTTTTCGCCTGCGCCCTCCCCTTTTCGACGTCGACTAGCCCGAGTAGAAGTATTCCTGCCAAATGGAAGCCCAGGATAGAGAACATTGCCAATCTCATGTCGTTAGTTGACTCGTTCAAGGCCGTAAAGACCAATCCTGCAAAAGTGAAGGTGTACAATATAAAAGCGTTAGAAAGCATCATAAAATTATAAATTTATAAAATCATTACACTTCACAAGTATAATACCGTGGGCTAAGGGAGTGGTATTCACGTGGGAGTTCTCGGTCGCTTCGCTCCCTCGGTACTCGCTACCGCTCGTCGGCAGCACAACGTCGATATCTCACCTGGAGCCCACCCTAAAAAAATAGAGCAGAACTGCAGCAATCCCATCATCTGCGTTTCCAAGCCCCCGGGAATCAAAATCATGTAGAAGGTCCTCTGCATCGGGTAAGTCGCTCCGATCCCTAGCCCGTACAGGATCCCTACGATCCAAATGCCGCCCGCAGTTTCCTCGGAATGAACGAAGAGGATGACAATCAAGGAGGCCACGACGTTGAAGCCAACTACCAACATCATCCCCTTCTTGACCCCTAAGTTCCTGTGCAAGAGGGGCACGAGGCCTGCTCCAAAGGCGGAAATCACTATAATCGACAGTAAAATGGGGCTTGGATCTTCGATCTTTAGTGATTCGTTAGACCACCAAACCAACAACACATTTCGGGGTTTTCCCTTCTCACCTTGAGCTGTTGCGTAATCAAGGTGGTCGAGGCGAATATTATTGAGCCGTTGGCTGACTCGAAGAAGAGCAAGGCGCGGAGAAACTTCAACACTTCCGGGTGCGAAGCGCGGAGGAACCTGGCGGTCTTGAATACCTTGTTAAAGCCGGCAGTTAGCACGCTCGAGCCTGCGACGAGCGAAGCGAGCGTGAGGATGTACATTTACGTTAAGCAATTGGAATTGGGTCGCAGCCTCTTCGCCACCTCTCACCTGCGGGAACTTTGTTGAGGTTAGGTCTGTTGCCCAGATCCTTGAAGACGACATAGCCTGCAAAAAAATACTGTTAGCTCAACGGTGTTAGCTCAGCTCAACAGTGATGTGCCCCCTCCTCACCTGGGTAAGCAGCGATCAACCCAGCCAACGCCTGCGAAGTCGATGACTTGGCGACTACGTCGAAGCGGCCAATCATGCCTACAATGGTGACCAACACCATGAACCCGAGCATGGTTACAAGTTCCCAGACCCTCACGCTGGCGTTCATATGGAGCAACTCCTTGTCCAGGTCGTCAACAATTTCGGTGGCGTAAGCGAAGATTGCAGTTTGGTGGATCATATAGCTGGTGGCGCTGACAGCTCCCTGGATCACAACCATGGCGAACCACGAGTCCGAGTTGGTGAAACATTGGACGAGATTACTCAGCCAGAAGACGGCTCCAGCATAGACCACGCACTGCTTCCTGTACGACGTGTGGTCAATGATCGACCCTATCACAGGCAACAGGAAGGCAAGGATAAGCCCGGCGGCGGAGTTCAGGGTGGTGAGCACAGAGGACGGCCGAATCCCGTACGCCCTGCCGGTGCATTTCACCTCAGCTGCGTCGGCCTCCTCTTCCGTCTGGCCTGCACCTATGTCGTACCCGGCCTCAGTGCAGCCGGCCTCCTCATTCGCAAATTTCAGAAACACGGTGCTCAGGAAAAGGATCGAAATGAAAAGGGGGGCTCGGAACAGCACGTCGTAGTAGAAAGCTCGTGTCTCCGGCGTTGACCTCATGATAGCAAGGCCAAATATTTCTGAACAGCCCATGCTTGGAGTGCGAAAGAGAGAGTGCCAGGTTCCCAGGGCAAATGAAACCTGCGGATTTGTCCAAATAACGCGAAAAAGTGGGGCTCCTGACACACACGTGCGCTCCCGGCCATTTTTCAACCCTTCGACTGACAGCTCGAAGCCCTTGCTCCCGTTCGGACTCCTTCTCAACCCCACCCCGCGACGCTTCGGCAGTTTCTCTCCAAACCTAACACGCAACTCCAGCTCCAAACCCCTCCCCTCCTCCTCTATCAATCATCCAAGAAATACAATGCTCGCGATGAATAATGAGCCATACCGTCTTTCTGGTCGCTCTAGCTCCGGGTCGCAAGATGCCGTCGGCGTTGGGGTGGCGAAAGATTTTGACAGTCGTCCCGACAGGTGAGGGTTTGCGGTTGGAGAGTTCTTGGAGTTCTCCGGTCTTGACATTCCTGTTTTTATTCTGGTCAATGCGGTCTTCTGACTCCTCCTCGCAGGGCGAACAGGGCAAAATCAAACTTAAAAGGTCGTGGTCGCAGCACGCTGCGGCTGGGCAAGGACGACGAGCTGAAGATACAGATGCAGAGCCGGGTGGAGGCCGCTCGTCAGGCCAGGCTGCAGGACCAGGACGTGAACCGTGCAACCCTCCTGGGTAACTTTTACCAGAAGGTGGGTTTCGGCTCCCACCACAGAGAAAAGAAACTACGCACCGCCGACGTCCAGCAACAAATAGAGGCGTACGTCGAGAATTTGTGCCAGATATACAGCAAGGGGACTGGCGGCAGGGCGGATAGTGTCATCGAGGACAGGTTCGTAATCTACCCCGACTCGTCTTTCCGAGTGTACTGGGACATGATGATGTTGATCTTTATCGTATGGTCGGGTTTTTACGTCCCGTTCATGCTCAGTTTCGGAGACATCGCGGGTTCTTCTACCTTCCTCGAATCCTTCGGTCTTCTTACGGACTTGTCATTCATAGGTGAGGCACGAAGAGGACAGGATTGGCGTGTCATTGCCCACCTCTTCTTCTCCGTCGTATTGCTCTGCCATTGCTGTTCTCTCTCGCTCAGAAGTCGCTGCAGTTTCTGACCCAACCTTCTCGCTCGCTACGTGTCGCAGCCGATGTGATACTGAATTTCGTCACTTCCTACAAGGAGGGTGCGCTCGTGATAACGGATAAGTCCATGATCGCACAGCGCTACCTAAGGAGCTGGTTCTTGATTGATTTTGTCGCCAGCGTGCCGCTTGACAGGTTCAGCAGCAGTGATGCCGGGAGTACGAACAAGCTGCTGAGGCTACTGCGGTAAGTGGTGCCACTTCACTATCATCATCGCTACTTCATTCTAACTGCCAATTTTTGAAGGGTTTTCAAGCTTTTCAGGCTCGCGAGGCTCTTCAGGTACTCCAACTCGCTCCGCGAATTATTACAAATTCAGCCCAGTGTGATCAGGCTCATTCACCAAATGTTCGGCGTTATCTTTGTATGGCACGTGCTCGCCTGCGGCTACTGGGCCATCGGGCGGGACGGGATGCTCGACGAGGACGATCTTTGGTCTCCCATTGATGTCACGGGCACTGACGAAGACAACCCCACGTACCATTACATTCAAAGCTACCTGTGGGCCGTCGAGACTACCTTCAGCTTTAAGTTGAGCGGTCGAGCCGTTCGTTCGGACCAGGCGCTGTTCAGTATTTTGTCCATCATTTTGGGAATCGCCATGTCGGCGCTCGTCATCGGTACTGCTGCGAGCGCCCTCGCGAGTATGGACGCCGAGGCGATCCACAAGAGGTGAGAAGTTGGAAATGTATTGAAGTAGTAATATATGTTCAGAAATTGTAGCTCTAGTCTAACTCGTCAACGTCGAAGGCGGCATTTGGACAAGGTCGTTCGCTACATGAAGAAGCGCAAGCTACCAAACTACTTCCAACGCATTATCGTCGACTTCCACGAGTACATGGCGGAGAAGCCGTCTCAGGACGAGCTCATGGTGGGACTACCCGAGCCGATCAAGCTGCGCCTGTCGCTGCTGCTGAACAGGGACTTGGTGAAGGACATTCCGATGCTTAAGCAGCTTCCCATCGGCCCAATCATTGGGTTGATGCAGAAGCTTTCCAGCGAGATCTACCTTCCGGGGGAATTTGCCATCACGGCGGGAGACGTTGGTGGAACGATGCACTTTGTGCGTTCAGGAGAGGTGAGAAAAGTGGAGGTGCACAGTACTCATGCTTCAATTCTCTCACTTTATACTTACTCCTCGCTTCGTTTCGCTCCTCGGCACGCTCACAGCTCGATCTCCTTCTTGACGACAACCAGACCATTGTGCAGTCCTTGAACGAGGGAGACCTCTTCGGGCACATAGCCGTCATCGAACACGCCCCTCACAGTCACAGCGTGAGGGCCGTCAAGTACAGCGAGGTGACCTCGCTGGCGGCAGAGGCTTACTTCTCCATCGTCAAGGAGAGCGACAAGTTCGAAGAGCTCATTACCCTGGAGGCAATTCGCCAGGAGAACTTGATCGCGGCGGCGAAAAAGAACATCGATAAGTACCCTAAGCTTGGCAAGATGCAGGGTGGAGCGGCTTCAACAGAGCATAACGACCAAAGGCGACCGACCATCAAACCGATGCTCAGCCAAGACGTCCCCCAGTCCTTCGCTGCGGCAATACAGAGACAGGCATCAAAGCAGGGAGTGAGGAATTCAGTCGTTCTAAATATCGTCAAGGGAGCGGAGAAGAGTTTCAGGGAACGGTCCTTTGTCAATATGGACAAGAGAGAGATGGTGAAACATGACAGAGAGAGGAGCGTAAGGCGAATGACATCCAATAACCCGAACTTCACCGCCAGCGCGAAAATTTACGCGGAGAACGAAATCAAGGAGGAAGAAATAAAGGGGGCAAATGGCGGTTCTGCGTAAATAGTAACCGTCAACCGAACAGAAATGGAGAACATTTATTTAGTACCCGGGTATTGAAAAGTTATATGGCACCAGGCTTTTTTTTATGAATTTAATATGTTACTGGCGAGTTTAATAATTACATGCTCGCCACGCAGGAAACGCTGCTTTGCAACCGTTCCCACAGCATCAACCTGTTGGAAATGAGACTAAGCTCATCATCGTGGTAAACGAGGGGCGGGTGTTGGTCACCCAGCTGGGCCTCAGCTATTGTCTGGCGGTACTTCTCGGCGCGGTCCTCGAGAGTCACCTTTGTGGCAGAAATCACCTCATCCAGGGTGGCAGCCAATTCAGGCAAGCATTTGGGCTGAGCGAGGGGTTAGTACGTAAGTATGTAAGTGTGGGTTTGTGTGCTTCTCACCTTTGAAGCTTCATCTTTCATGAAAGAGAAACGCCTGCGCAGTGCCAAGACTGCCGTGCTAGTCGGGGGCTCATCATTGTCCGAGTCGCCGACCACGAAGGGGGTGCTGGCCGCAAGGGAGTTCGCCCAGACGGCGCGCCCGTCCAGGAACTGCTTAGCGAGGTCAAAACATGTCGCCAAGGTTTCGGCGCCCTCGTCGTACAACGCAATCAGCATCTTAAGGTGTGCGTGGGTGAACAGGTACGCCTCTGAAGCGTCAGCGAGGGCGGCTGTAGCGATGGTGGACGACGAAAGGGAGGAATCGGCCGATTCGACGCGAGCGCGCTTGTGTGGAGAGGCAGACATGTGGAATGGGTTTCGGTGGGAGGTTTTGGAGGGTATTGGTTTTATTGGAGGTTTATAGCTGACGTTGGCGATTTAATTGATAGAAGAGGTTGTTAATACGATAATTGAAGGGCAGCAGCTGACGAAAAATTATGCGGGCTACAATACAACGTGATTTTCGAGTGTTGTTGGTTTGAGGGGAGATCGATTTCAGTATTTGGCTGTTTCAAACAAATTCTTGATACCTTTTGGTCATATTCTTCATTTTGAGACCTCTTAGAGAAATAAATGCTATTCAAAAGGACAAAAAAGAGATTTATAAGTTGGTATTATAAAAAATGAACAAAATAAGTTCCAAATTGACCTAAATATGTTCTTATAGTCATATAAATGTCCTAATTATTTGAAAAATATACCTTAATTTGTCTAAATCTATTTTTATCATAAAATTCAATTTTGAAAATTGGCCAAGATGGACTTTTAAAGAAAGGTTTAATGAAGGAAAAATACTCTGAGATGTCTTAAGGTGAATAATATGACCAACATTTATCCCAAAAGCCGCGGCCGCGGTTCTAGCGTCGGGCGCGCGTTGAATCACGCGTGTGATCGCGTGGGGGAGTGTGTGAATATGGAAGCTTAGCTTTGTGGTAAAAAGACTGGGAGTTATTAGGCTAGCTACTGCTCACAGAGTGTGAATATAGAAGCTAGCGCGGGCAGCTGGTCGCAGATTCCACCTCAAACTTATAGATATTATATTCTAACCACTTGGCAAAGCAGTGAAAAGTGAAAAGCAGATTTCACCTCGAAATACTCCTTTTCCTATGAAGCTCGCACTTCTCGCCCTGCTCGCACCCCCAATAGCAGCAGCTTCATCAAACCATGACGCAATTCCCCTCGACCAGTACGGCATGATTATGGTAAACATCCCCCTCCACCTGCCTGGGTGTCGGGCAATGTTCTCACCCCCCTCACCTCACCTCCCCTCACCCCCAGGTCCACGACGCCGCCTCTGGCTACCTCGACACCAGCAGCATAATCACCAATGAGGTGTACGACTGGACCCGAACCCAAACCATGCCCAATAAGAGCGCAGCTGACTTATTAACATGCGGCGCTCGTTCCTTTGATTGGCGCCCCTCTTACAAGGAAACTAAGCTCCAGGCGCACCACGGCGACGTGACCATCGAGCACGACTTCTCCGACTCCCTGGACGAAATTCTCGGCTGGGCTGCTTCTAACCCCGAGGAGCTGGTGAGCATCGTACCGAAGCTCTTAATCAGGGAATAACTAACTTCTTCCCCTCTTCTCGTCTCCTCTCGTCTCATCTAACATCGTCGCTTCGCTCCTCTCCTTGTCACAGGTGATAATGCACGTTTGGGACTGCATATCTGACGACAGCGGTGACTGCACCACGGAGGCCCTCAAGCAATTAAATTCCCGCGGCCTCAACGTCGTCGACGACTGCAACAAGCTGATAAACATCACTGTAGGCGACGCCAAGGCCCTCGCAAAAAATCCGACCTCCCCCGGCCTCGTCCTGCCCATCATGCCCACCACCGGCAACAACGGCGGGCAGGCCTGCTCCTCGGAGAACTACGACGCGTCCATTGCTTGCTGGGGCACCAAGAGCTTCACGAGCCGCACCAGATCCGACACCACCGCCGCCCCCACCGTCTTCGACTGCATCGAGGACAGCAATATCGACCCCAACGCCCCCTATACGACCCTCTCCTCCCCCCAAAAAACCGCTGTGAGCGCCTGCGTTGAAAAGTACCAGGACGCCCCTGCCCCCCCCAACCTGCAAGCCCTCTTCACCTACTCCTGCTGGGACGACTCCTCCTCCAAGTCAACTCCGGTGGACCAGATGACCGCTTACATGGACAAGGTGTCTCAAGCCGGACCTGACCAGGGTAGCAGCAATATCCCCCTGTATCAGATCCAGGCCCTGTGGGAAGAGAGCACCGCTAGCGTCGTCATAGGAGAACTCCACCTGAGCAGCCTGGTCGAAGACGAGGCGAAATCCAAGCTGAACGCGCTCACGACGTCTTACATCAACGCAGACCGCTTCCCCAATTTGAACTACGTTGAGGTCAACAATGTGTGCGACGGAGGTCCCGAGCTGCTTGCTGCGCTGTCTGCGTTCAACGACAAGCACGTGAACGCTCGCAAATGAAACTAGAGAAATAGAAAAATCTAATCCAATCCCTTAGCATTTAGAAAACAACAAAACTATTTTAACTAACAATTATACACATTACGGAGGATCATCGAAACACAAAGACGCCCCGTGATTCGAAGTCTTGCCAACAGGACACACGTCACAGCTGGCCGACCCCTTCCCCCCCGCGAACTTCCCAGGTTCGCAGTTTATGCACTGCTTCCCGGCCGCTCCGTTGCCACCGACGCTGTACGTTCCCTCCACGCACTGATACTTCACTCCGTTCCTGCAATTAAAACCGGGCGGGCAGTCCACGCAGACCCCGTTCTCCTTTATGCTCCCGTCGCTGGCGCATGGCAGTGCGAGCCCGTTCTCGCAGATCCAGCCAGGTTCACACTGCTGGCAGTCAAGTTCGCCCCCCCAGCTGTACTCCCCCTCGCCGCACTTCATCATCACCCCCGCTCCGCAGGCGTACCCAGCCGGACAGCGGTAGCATTCGGCCAAAACGGCCCTGCAAGTCGGTTGGTCGACACAGGTTCTACAATTAGGAGTGTCAAGGTTCATGTATTCGCCATCAGCACAGTCGCAACTGGCGCTGGGAGAATTGTACAGCCCCACCCCAGCCCATTCGACCGTCCCCGCTGACCCTTCGAATTTCAGCTCCACGGTGGCCCTCTGGCTGACTTGTTCTCGAGTCGGATAAAACCACTCCTCCTTGAACTGCCACCCCGAGTCGCTGGCGTCAAACTCCACGAACAAGACATGCTCCCACGCTCCATTACCCCCCCCAAGAATACTCAAGCTCAAACCAAATTCGCTCGGGTCACTTAGAACCACCCCGGTCCCTTTCGCATGCCCCCTCAAAACCAGCGGCATCGTGACCTCGAAGTCCAGGGTCGCTGCCATTTCCAAATTCGAATCGCCGGCGCTGGCAGTCAATGAACCAATCCCCTCGGCTGGGCCTCCTCCCACCTCCTCAACCTTCCCGTCCACATTCAACCAATCTAGAATTTCGTCTCCCAAATAGAAGCCCTGCAGAGAACCAGAGTACGCCTCAGTGCTGGCCGAGTCGCTACTGGTCAATCCGCAGTCGATACACTTTGAGTACCCCAAGTGACTGAACTTGCCGGCGTCACAGCTGACGCATGCAACCTGCCCCACCGCATCGGTGTAAAAATTTCTATCGCACAGCGTGCAGTTGAATTTGCTCGCCATCGCCGCATCCGCTGTGTATCGGCCCCTCTGGCATTCTTGGCAACCAGCCCCTTCTTCCGGAAGACTATACTTGCCAGCTGGACAAGTGGAGCAGTCGCTGTACGAGGAGCTTCCCTCACTTGGAGTGAACCTTCCGACCGGGCAACTCAAGCACACGCCTTCCGTCTTTGCCCGAGTGCTTGTAGAGTACTTGCCGTACCCGCAAAGATCGCAAGAAGACTGCCCCTTAACACTTTGGTACTTTCCAGCCTCGCAATCGACACAAGCGTCCATACCAGTGCTCGCAGCATACTTTCCCTTGCCGCAATCTGTGCAGGTGCTTGAGGAGGTGACCGCCACTGCAGCACTTGTTTTGCCAGCTGCGCAGAGGTCACACGAAGTCTGCGCGCTACTCTCCTGATACCTTCCGGCGACGCAGTCGTCACAGGACGAGGATGCATCACTACTACTAAACGTCCCAGGAATGCAGTCCACACACTCACTAGCACCGCCACCGCTGTACCGACCGGCGACACAGTTCGTGCAAGCCGTGGCCTCATCCAACGCGCTGATCTTTCCCGCACTGCAGGCAGAGCAACTGGCAGAAGCCGCAGCGCTAAACGTACCGGCCAGGCACGAACTGCACACGGAAGCCTCCGCGGCACTGTAAAATCCAGCGTCGCAATCGGTGCAGTTCCACGCGCCCAACCCGGAAAAGGTACCTCCTGGGCACTGCGCGCAGTCAGCGAGTCCTGGCGCCCCCTCAACGCCGCTCGCTTTGCCTGTGGGGCACTTCAGACAGTGACCGGCCGACGTTCCACCTTCGGACCCATCTCCGTACTCTCCTTTGAGGCACATCGTACATTCAATGGAGAAAACATCCGTGCTGAACGATCCGCTCGGGCACTCGGAGCACACATAATCTCCAGCGCCGCTGAAGAATCCTGGCTGACAGGGCTCGCAGACGACGCTAATGGTGTCGGCGCAGTAGATCTGCGCGAATCCCGCGCCGCACCTCGACGACGTGTAGTTGGTTTGGAAGACGCTCGCCACGTTCCCGTAGATTCCTTCGCCCCCGAAGAAGACAAGCTCCCCGCTTGGTGTCACTGTTCCACCGTGGTACCTGAGGTTGTCGGAAATCCCCAAATCAGGTTCAACCCAAACATTCATTTCAATGTCGTATTCCGCCTCTTTCGACATGAAGAGGTCAGGCCAGGCCCCGGATCCTCCGTGGACGAGGAATCTTCCCGCCACCAACTCATGCATGATGTGGCCGTATCTTGCAGTGGGCACAAAAGTGGAGTTCGGAGTTATCGCCTTCCACAAGAAATTCTTTTTTGAGCCAGAGAACCCGCCGCCCCAGTACGATGAAGGGTTCGCAGGGTTAGTCTCCGGGCACAAACGCCAAAGGTCGCCAAAAAGGTCGCCGGTCGTCGTCGTTCCGCCAAAGATGTAAGTGCACAACGATCCCGTCGGCGTAACAGAGGCGTGCCCTGTCCTCGGCAGAGGGCTCGAAACTGAGGAGCTCGTGTCGGCCGTAGCCCAAAGCGCCACCGTGTCCGTCCTGACGGCAACATAGTCACCGCACGTCTCCCCGCTCCCGATTTGACTGACACCGCAAACGCCAGAGTCAGAGCCATCAGTGAGAAGCAACAGCTGTACAGCGTCCAGATTAACCGCACCCTCCCCAGTGCCGCCGAACGTCATCACTACCTGCATGGCATTCGACTGCCAGAGGACGCTGGCGATGCCGCCGTAGCACTTCACAGGCACCGGGCTCGAGGCGGTAGAGTTGACCTGCCTGAACGTCGCATTCTGATTGACGGTGAAGCCTGGGAGGTCGATTCGCCACAGGTCGTTGGTGTAGTCCTGAGTGAACCCAGAGTAGAAGTAGGTTGAGTTGAGCCATTTCCAAGCAGCGTGGCCGAAGCGTGCGGAGGGAGTACCGTCGAAGGACGTGTAGCTGTGCTTGGACCCCTGGCCAGTAGACCGGGAGTACACGTAAGGGGAGGGATCGTTCGCGACTTGGTTCCTCGCGTTCGCTTTCTCAATCCCTCCATAAAGCAATATTTGATCATCATTCAAAGCCACCGCAACGTGGCCCCTGCGGGTTATCACGTCGTCGGACAGCGCCCTCCACTGATTCTCGACCTTATCCGGCGCCACCGACTGGTAAGAGGAGCAAGTCGGGGAGGCTGGGATTGCGAGCAGAAGCAGCGGGAGTAGGAGGGTTAGGGGGAGACGGAGGAGCAGGACGGACGCCATTGAAGCGATCGGAATTAAATTTTTTAGGAAAAGGAGGAGGGAAGGCAAAGGCACTCGGCCCGGTTGGTACTGCCAGTTATCCTCGATCGCCAGTGGCTTTCCTTTCTTTTGTCAATTTCCTTTCCAATTTCCAAAATCCAAATCCAAACTTTGCCAAATTTTTTAATGTACGCATCTCAGCAGACATACAACCGCTGCGCCCTCCGTCCGTTGACACTTCCTTTACAGATCCTTTAAAGTAAAAGCAGCTGTCGCCTCCTTCGTCTCAAAATATTCTGTCCAAAATTGAAATAATCGCTCCAAACGTTTCCCCCCGTATTCCAAATTATCTCACACCAACGTCGTTTTCCGCAGATGGCGAAATCAATGGCATTGAACTCGGCTGCCGGCCTGGCCGGTATGTTGAAGGCTGGGCATAAGGTGAGTCGAGAGCAAGAGAAGGCTGCGTCCAACAACGGCCCCTGGCGGGCAGGGGCCGGTTCGAGTGTGAACCCCTCACAGCATGCTGTATCCGCCGCCCCTAACCCGAAACCCCCCCTCGCAGCACATGGAAGGCGTCGACGGAGCCACCCTCCGCAACGTCGAGGCCGCCAAGGGCCTCGCTGGCATCGTCTGCACCTCCCTTGGCCCCAACGGCATGAACAAGCTCGTGATCAACCACCTCGAGAAGATCATCGTCACCAGCGACTGCGCCACCATCGTCAAGGAGCTCGAGATCCAGCACCCCGCCGCCAAGATGCTCGAGCTCGCCGCCGAGATGCAGGAGCAGGAGTGCGGCGACGCGACCAACCTCACAGTCTCCTTCGCTGGGGAGCTGCTCAAAATGTGCGAGGACCTGCTGCGCATGGGCCTGCACACCTCGGAGATCGTCATGGGCTACAAGCGCGCGTACGAGTTCCTCGAGAAGGCGCTCCCCACCCTCGTCACCGAGACCGTCAAGGACTGCAGGGACGTTAAGGAGATGATTAGGATTGTGACGCCCGTCCTTGCCGCGAAGCAGTTCGGCTTCGAGAGCGTCCTCGCCCCCCTCGTCGTTTCGGCGTGCCAGGGGACCTTCAGCTCCAACGGCCGCGCCGCCGTCAACTCAGACTCCGTCCGCATCGCCAAGATCATGGGCGGAAACGTCAGCCAGTCCGAGGTCATCCAGGGCATGGTCATCATGAGGGGAACCGAGGGTTCCATCCAGCACAAGGACGCCGCCAAGATCTCCGTCTTCGCTTGCGGCCTCGAGGCCAGCGCCACCGAGGCCAAGGGAACCGTCCTCATGAAGAACGCCGACGACCTCATGAGCTACAACAAGTCCGAGGAGAAGAAGGTGAGAACGTGTGAGGAGCGAAGCGAAGAGCTGATGAAACGCGTTTGCAGGGTCGAGCGCGCTCATCGCCAACGCTTCTGTACTTATAACACAGCTGCTGCCGACTTTACCACGATTCCTAACGCTATAAACACCTCCTCTTTTGCGACTCGCTTCGCTCGTCGCAGATGGACGAGATCATCAAGGCCATTGCTGACACCGGCACCAAGGTCGTCATCTCGGGCGGAACCGTCTCCGAGATGGCCATGCACTTCATCGAGAGGTACGGAATGATGTGCGTCAAGATCGTCTCCAAGTGGGAGCTCAGGCGCATCTGCTCCGCCACCGGATCCACGGCCCTCGTCCGCCTCGGCCCCGCGACCGCCGAGGAGATGGGATTCTGCGACGAGGTCAATGTCAGGGAGATTGGAGGAAGGAAGGTCGTCATCTTCGCGCAGAAGGACAACGCCAAGGACGGATGCAGGGTCGCCACCATCCTCCTCCGCGCCTCCACTGAGTCAGTCCTCAACGACCTTGAGCGCGCCGTCGACGATGGAGTCAACTGCATCAGGACCTGCTGCTCCAACGGAGCCCTCGTGCCCGGAGCCGGAGCCACCGAGATGGAGCTGAGCCACAGGATCAAGGCCTTCGGAGACACCTGCCCCGGACTCGACCAGTACGCCATCCGCAGTTTCGCCAAGGCCCTAGAATTCGTCCCCAGGACCCTCGCCGAGAACTCCGGCCAGGAGCCCACCGACATCCTCGCCGCCCTCACCGCCGCCCACGCCAACGGCAACGCTTCCGCCGGCGTCGACATCACCGGAGAGGGCAACGGAGTCAGGGACGCCGGAAAGGACATCGTCGACCTCCTGCACACCAAGGATAGTGCCTTCAGGCTTGCCGTTGACGCCGCCATCACTGTGCTCCGCGTCGACCAGATCATCATGTCGAAGCCCGCCGGAGGAGGAAAGCTCGGCATCTAAACGACCCGACCTTGAGCAAAAAAAGAAAAATGGGGGCGGCTAGCATGACAGAGGGAGAAGGCCTGCAATGAGAGACGAGAGACAAGGCAGGAGCTAAAGGAGGAGGTCCGGCGGTAATATAAAACCAACAAACACAAATTCTGTTTAGCATAACAAATCGTTGCTTGATCTTTTCATGGCGTTTTCGCATTTATTCGGGCCCTTTTCTTTAGTGCTTGAAGTATTCTCCAAAAATCCAAAATATTGTGATACCCAGGGAGCGCGATCATCCTGCTGGTTTATCATGTTGCCCCAGCCGTCGGTCCGAAGCGACGTGCCTGCTGCTACCCCGGGCACAATCAACAACGACGAGCGCGATCGCCAGTCGATCGCCCTTCTGCTCGACGATGCTCAGTCATTAATTGCATCCCTCCATACCCCAGGCTATAATCCGAGCCAGCCTGCAGGCTTGAGTACAATGAGCTCGAGCAATTCTCTCGCCTCTCACGGCTCTCAGGGCCCTGCTTCCCGACAGGGTTCTCCGGCGCCCGCCCTGCAGCCACAGCGGCTCAGGCTTGGTTCCTACAACTCAGAACAGGGCAACGCCACTTCTCCTGCTTCCACTGTCGGGCGAGCATCTCCGACGTCCTTCGCTCCGCGAAGCTCCCTCCACGGACTCCTCGAGGAGGCCGACAACGCTGTAATCGAGCGCGATGCCGCGAAGGCTGGTCATGTGACAACGGACAAGACCGTATTCCAGGGATGGGTCGAGTGCAGGGGAAGAAGCAAGCGCTTCTACGCATGGAAGAAGCGCTTCATGGTGTGGAACAGCCAGCTCCGCAAGCTCACGTTTTACACTTCTCATAGCCTGAACAAGGAGCTCATGAGCTTCATCGTCTCTGACTGCAACATTCATTTTCGCCCTGAGGCGAAGAAGTTTTGGCAGAGGGAGCTGAGGATCGATCTGGCCGTCACGGATGAGAGTCGCTCCCCACTCAGCTTGAACTGCTTCACGAAAGAAGCGCAAACGTCTTGGCTTCGGCTCTTCAAGAGGAAGGGCGACCAGCTTGATGTCACCATCGACGAGGACACTAGGGACAAGGCGATCACCAAGTTTGTGGAGGATAACAAAGAAGTAAAAACAAAACACGTCACCAGGACGGAGGCCAAGAAGCAGGTCCAGACTATTTCGGACGCCGTCCCTCCTACGGAGGAGATGATCCGCCGTTCTGAAAGGCCGGAGTGGGCCAAATTCTTGAACAAGTCGAAGGCGCACCTGTCTCCGCTGACCGTCAAGGAGACTATGAAGCTCTTCACTGCCGCAGACGCTGGTCTGGCGCACATGGTCGACTCGAGAAAGCAGGTGAGCGAGGCGAGGACCCTATTTTGTTACCGCTTTTGTCACTGACAGCTCGTCGCTTCGCCTTCGTCCTGGGCCCGCAGCACGAGCTCAACACCTTCGTGTCTTCGTGCGATCGCGACTTTATGCTCGAGCGCGCACTACTGAATGCCGACGTCTACCCCTTCCTCCGGGAGGTCGGGAAGTCCCTTGGAGTTACCGTCAACCTACCCATTGACCTCTCCTTCGCCCCCTCTCACTTCAAGAATACTCACGCGATTGAAGGGGTCAGGAACGCCGAGATCAAGAAATGCAGGCAAACTTCCGTCGGAATCTCTTACGTGCAGCTTTTCGGAGACCGCTACGGCCCCAACGTTCTCCCGACGGTCATTCCGCACAGCGCCTTCGACAAGATCATGTGCGTGATGGAGGACGCTGGCCATCTCGACGAAGTTGTCCTCTTCACAAAATGGTACCACCTCGACGAGAACGCGGTGCCTGCCCTCTACAAACTGCAGCCCATCAACTCGCTGATCTCGGATTACTTGAGCAGCAACAAGACGAAGCAGCAGCTGGCCGAACTTGAGTGGCAGGAAACGGTCGAGAAGCTTGAGCAGAGCCTGAGCTTCGCCAGCGAAGGTCACATGGAGGAAAACTGGAGGGAAACCTATCAGACCTCCGAGCTCCACTCCGAATTCAAGCAAGGACTGCTTCAGTTAGAGAAGGAGGAGGCCAATGCCAAGGGCCTGGCCTTCGTCCGCGAGTTCCGCGACCTCGATTTCAACCAGATTGTCAGCCTCAATTACACGGATGTCCGAGAGGAGACCACGCGTGACCCCGCAACCGGGGAGCAGGTCCACCTGAACTTCTCCAGCGACGCGGTCAGAAAGCAAAGGCTGGACAACCTGAAGGGCAGGCTTTCGGGGATGGGCGTCAAAGTCGTGAAGAGCGCTTTGGGCGGCCCCATGGACATACTCAAGCAGAACGAGAACAACTATATGCAGGGATTCCTCGACACGTACTGCTCTGAAATGATCAGCAGCATGGAGAAGGCGGCGCAGACCAAGGATCGCGACCCTACTCCACTGGAGGCCGACGTCGCCGCCCACATTTCCTTCGCCTCCGAAAACCAGAATTACTTCTTCAACGCACAAAACGCCATCAACGCTGCCGAGAAGGTCTTCGAGTATCTCGACAACAAAAGGAACACGTCGCCGTTTTATTTGCACGGCGTGTGTGGCAGTGGAAAGTCGATGATCATGTCTCATATCCTCGGAGAAATCGTCAAGTTGAAGACGGAAAATAGCGTCGCCATGGTGAGGTTCGTAGGCGCTGGCCACAGCACCAGCACCGGGATCGAGCTCTTGAGCAGCCTGTGCGAGCAGATCATCAGCATCATCGGCAATATGGACCCGAATTTCGAGCCCCGGGAGCTCCCTCACACGTTCGAGGACATGGCGCACACCTTCCCAAAGATCTTAAGGCTCTTCTCCGAGAGGAAGACCAACGCCATTTTGCTTATCGACGGGCTCGACTGTCTAGGCATGGCCGACGTGTCTGATACGCGCCTGCTCTTCAGCTGGCTGCCTACGATCTTGCCCAAGTGCGTGAAGATTATCTTCAGTGGAGACAGCGAAGCGAAGAGCCATGATGCCTTGGCGAGCTTGGCGGGAGGCAACGAGGGGACGGTCGACAAGTGGGAAATTGCCGACGTTAATCGATTCGTCGAGGACAAGCTGGCCCTCAGGGGCAGGACTATCACGCCGGAGCAGACTAACTACGTCGACAAGAGTATAGGAGATTTCGCAACGCCCCTCACCGCCCAGCTCATCATGCACGAGGTTGCGAGCTGGCCCAGTTACCTTGGGAACGCCGAGCTGTTGAGAATCCCGCTTCGCAACAGTAGCGCATGGCTCATTGACAAGATGCTCGACAAGTGCGAGAAGAAATTCGGCGAAATAGTTGTAAGGATAATATTCGGCTACTTGTACTGCGCGATGGAGGGGGGCCTGACCACGAACGAGCTTCTAGATGTGCTGAGTCTTGACGACAGGCTTCTCAACATGCTCGCGAGGCTGCTGCCTCCGGGGTGCCTCAAGCTACAAAGGCGGTTCCCTCCCGTGGTTTGGGCACGGATACGCCAGGACTGCGCCGACATTCTTCAGACTAAGAGCTCCGCGGACGGAACCATCGTCTGGGCCTTTTCGCACAGCGCCATCAAGGAGGCGGCGGGCAGGAGGTGCCAAAAGATCCAGAAGAACCTCCACGCTAACTTGGCCGATTATTTCGGCGGAAGCAACCGGGAAGACAGGTACTGCGATCCCCAGAATTTGGTGGACGAAATCGATGGAAAGCCTAACCTGAGGAAGATCATGGAATACCCCTATCACCTGGTCAAGTGCGAGGAGTGGGAGAGGCTATGTCAATTCTTGAGCAACTTGAACGTCTTAGACGTTCTGGGCAACAGGGGTAGTAGGAGGAGCAGTTTGAGGCCAGGGACGGGAAGGAGCATGCTGTTGGAGCTATGGAGCGTGTGGCAGAAAAATACGAAGGCGGGAGATATTTGCGCCGTCTACCTGAAGAGCCTGCAGGATTGGCAGGACGAGAGCTCGCCCAGTGTGAGGGACAACAACAGAAGAATGAAGAGCGTCGCTGTTTTCGTCAAGGACTACGGAAAGGAGAACAGCGATGCAAAGTGCGTGAAAAACGCAGCAGATTTGCTGAGGCAGTTGCTGGAGCGCGAGAAGTCCGAGTTCGGCGACGATCATCCGGCGGTGATAAGCACGATGAGAATGATTGAGGGGTGCGATTTGTTGACCGGGGACGGAGGGGGCAGGAAGAGAGCGCCCTCGGGGGGCTTCCGAAGAGGCTCTGTCGGGTTGAATTTCAAAGAGAACAAGGGCGAAGAAGTGACCACTCCCATGAAGTTTAAGAATCCTGGAGGGGCTGAGAGTATCCTACACAACCTCACCCCCAAAGCGTTGGAGAAGAAAATCGAAGAGAGCCCGATCCCCATAAGCCCCATCGTAAAACCTTCGGGGGCGGAGTATTGCGACGGGGGGGATATTTCCCGGGACGACGTATCTCAGATGGGCCAGATTGATGTCACGAACTCCAGTTGGGTCGCGTCGAAACTTGATCACTACAAGGAGATTGTGCACATGGAGTCTGAGCTGACTCACGATCAGGTGATAATCCAGAAGGAGGGGCAAGGGACGGGAGAAGAATTTTAGTTAGCAAAAATTGAATTGTTGATTTTATTTACTTCGTTTATCGGCTATAGTGTTGTAGAATTATTATTTTCACGTTCCCTCCTATCGTCGTGACAATTGGCGTGAATTCATGACCCATTTCAAAGAATGACCAACTGGTTTTGCCTCTCACAACGGCTTCCACCAGAGCACCCGCCATTTTCTTCTCGTTGATGCCTTCGCAATTAATAGTGAACTCGGGATTAAAGCCCAGAACTTGATTAGTCTCGGCGTTGAAAGTGCATATCGGAGGAGCTGAGCTTCCCCCTATGACTCCGACGCCAACGACATTCTCCATCGTGTCAATGTAGCCTCCACGCTTACTGACGGCCAGGGTGAGAAGTGGTTCGCTCTCGTCGGGGCTCTCAATATTTCCTTCACGCAAACTTCCCTCCCTCTTTGCACTCTCAAAAACGGCCACCTTGGACGTAGAGGAGCGTCTGAAAGACGACTTCTTCTTCGACGACTGGCTGGGGTCGTCCTCATAATTCTTGATGAACGCAGACACAAAAAATCCCTTCACTACGTTCACCATCACGCCGCTCACAATGAGTTGGAACGCTATGAAAAACGTGTACGTCGTGGATTCTTTCGAAATGGCCGTGAATACCTTTGCGATCTGGTTCCAGTCGTTGACGACCATCAAATTAAACAACGTCACCAATCCTTCTCCATATGAATTGAAGTTGAGAAGGTAGTAGTATTCTCCCCCCCGTCCGTTGAGCCAGTCCCCGACCTTGGAGGCCCACAAGTAGATCCCCACGTAGTTGAAGAGGTGCAACGTCATGAAGTTCAACAAGCAAGGCCCGGCAGTGGCACGGAGGGTTTCCCTGCCCACTCTCAATACGTACATGAGGTATGCATTTTCATCGAAGCACGAAAGGATTTTCTGGAGCATCATAAACCTGCAAGACGAGTTAGAATGCGTCAATAAAAATGATAGTGGATTTGGTACTTTCAGATTGGGCTTCGTCCTCGCAACTTCTCACCTCCGCCTTCCCTGCGTCGTGACTCGCATGCTTATGCCCTTCTTGACGACCCGGTGAAACGTTTCCCTGCTGATATTCTCCGGGTAAGACTTGCATATTCTATCCAACTTCGACTGGGTATAGTGGGGTCTCAAGTACCCCAACGCCTCCTTCAAATCTTGCCGCTTGACGTAGCTCTTGTCCTCCCTCTCGTTGTCGACGTTTTTCTTCCCTGAGTCCCGCTTCAGGCACTCGTACGCCATTTTCACCGCTCTCTCCCTGTTCGCTATTTTCTTGTCCAGCTCGGTCTTAAAACCTTTGCTATATTCGTTGAGCACGAGACCCAGGACAATGGAATGCACGTAAAACAGCGAACACGTGAGGAATGTAATAAAGAAGAGGGAGTTAAACGGAGAGCGCTTGTACAAAGCTATCCAGGACGACGGGTTGTTCACTGTCGTGCTAAGGGCGAAGAGGGTTACAAAACTGTGACTCAAGTCCTTGAAATACTCGTCGTCTGAATACAGGAGGACGGCGGCCAGGGAGAAGCAGAATATCAGACCCAGCTCGAGGGAGAATATTTTGAAAAGGTTGGGGGACTGATTGTACACGGTCGTGGAGCTTGTGCTGGTCGATATCGGAAAGGAGTAGATGATCAGAATTGGCTTCAAAATAGAGGTGAGGAGGAATGTCTGCGATTTCGGAGATAGGAGTGTCTCAAGAACGTGAAGAATAAGGTAGACCAGCGTCATGATGTGGAGGTACAGCGGTCTGTAGGTGGAAGGGCTAAGCAGGCGGCTATTTTTAAGCCTGTAAATTACAACCAGTGCTATGTCTATTATGTAGAAGGTGCCGCCGATTAAGGTCGCGGCGATGCGGTACGTGCGGAGGTGAACAGAGTGCTCAAGAAAGGAGGAGAGGAAAATCAAGCAGCAGGAGAAGGTAAGGAAGGTGTGTTGGTAGATCGAAGTGGAACGGAGGAGGTAGATAGAGCAGAGGCGACGGGACGAAGTTTTTGAAGGGAGAATAGGGGATAGTCCGAGCTGGGAGGGGAGGGGGTGAGGACGTGCGTGTGTATTGGATACCTCGAATGTTGACACTGACTTGCACCGTGTCGTACCTCATAGTCCCGAAAATAACATGCGCTCTTCAACTTCTTTACCTCCGATAAGGGAAAGGAAGAAGGTGGTGGGTAGGGCGTGAGTAAGCGGGGCCGGGGAGACGTTGAGTTGTACGAATTTTTCTTCGGCTTCATGTTTTTTTTTAAATGTTTTGCTGATTGCTGCTGCTCCGGAGATTGTCTGTGAAGTTTCAAGAGGGGTGTTGCAAATACAAGTTTCTGGTTTCATTCGCCCGCCCGCCGCGTGATCAACAGGGACTGTTGTTGATCATCCATAATTAGTCATTCCGTTCAAGCATTCATTAATCATATAATCTCCCCCTCGCCCAAACCCCTCACCCCCGATTCCCGACCCATGTCTCGCAACCGCGCAAAAAACGATTGCGAGAACTGCGAACATTGCCAGGAGCATGATCAGCAGCCGTCGTCCCGTTCAAGTTCGTCTGGTAAAGTGACTGAGCGATCGCGTAGGAGTCCTCCGGCCTGGTTAGGTTCTGTGCCGTTATACATGATCTTGATCCTCATTATGATGTTGGCGTATGGGTTGATTTCTACTTTTACCAGGAATAGTATCATGATGGCGGGGACGTCGTCGTCGTACGGCTCGAAGAAGGAGAGACGAAGGAAGAAAAACCTTAGGAGGAAGCAGCAGAGAGAAAAAGAGAGAAAGGAGCAGGGCAGAATCGAGAGGAATACTGAATGGCTTAGCGAACAGAAATTAACCCTGAAGATAAATAATGATTGATGATTTGATAGCAGAAAATAATTTTGATTGGCACTGTATTCTACTTCTTCTCTGAGAATACGCCGTCAATCACCTCCCGCACCTCTCTACCCTCCTCTATCCCCTTGATGACTTTCCCAACTTCTTCATTCCCCAGGACTTTCTCGACCTCCACCAACCGTCTCCTCCCGCTGTCCGTCTTGAAGTCCACGAAGTCGACGCACAAAATTGCCAGTGCCTGCACGAAGAAGAACCACCCGTCAGCGTGAGTGCACCTTCGAGCGTGAATAACGAGTTAGATGCGTGAGGGAGAAACCCCGCATGCCATTACGCAGCTTCTCACCTGAACTCGCTTGTCAGGGCGTCCGTGTACGCGTCGAGGACGTCGGGCATCACCTTGGCGTTTCTTCTGACGCAGATTTCTGAGGGAGTGGCGGAGTCGCTCAGAGACCTGTAGTAGCCTTTCAGGTCTTTCAGGCCCTCCTTGACGTTGGGGAAGTAGGGCCGAACGATGAACCGAAGAAGCAGGCGGGTAGAGGAATTGTTGAGGGTGCCTGTTAGTTGTTAGTTGAGGAGCGACGAGTTAGTATTAATAATAATGCGCAGCGCATCACTTCGCTTCTCACCTTCTGTAAAGATCTTCACTCGGGAAGTTATGAGGTTTGACCACGTTCGAATGTGGGAGGATTTATAGTTGCGGTAGTTTACTTTGTCTTTGTCCGGATCGTACAGCTCCTCCTTGCTACTGGCTACCGCATTCTCCTCCTCTTTCATCTCCCTCTCGTGCCATTTTTCCACCACCTCTTTCCCCTCGAACTTGTCCATCCCCTTCCTGAGCCTTTTTTCAATGTCCTCATTTTCCCACTCCCCAGTGACGTAAATCAAGCTAATAAGACCGAGGGGGCGAAGAGACCGAGGCCCGAGCGTTAGCGAGTATAGCGGGTGCGAAGCGAGGAGACTGAGCTTATGAGACTTTGACTCACCTAATAAATCCCTCTAAATCCTCCTCTCCCAGCGCCAGCGCCTCCCTGAAGACCGCCTCGGAATTCATGAACGAGCACTCCAGCAGGTGGCACTGCCAGTTTTCGGTGAGCGGGAGGAGCAGCTCCTCGTTCTCCTCCCGCTCCATGACGGGCACCGCGGGTAGTAAATTATCGCACGGAGCCTTTAAGAACAGCGCCTTCGAATGCTGCAGTTGCGCCCTTCGCCTCTTCGTGCTGACTATTTCCCTCCCGAAAAACTCACCCACGGCCTGCGACGAGCGAAGCGAATCGCATGAAGATTGACGTCAACGAGGTAAAATTGGATGGCGATGATGGTGGCGTCGATATCTAGACTTGAATTTCACCTTAGGCAGTCCCGGGTTCAAAGTGAATATGTACGACGCAATGTATTCGTCGCCCGGCTGTAATTGTCCGAGGACAGTTTTTAGGTACGGGAGGGGAGAGGTGCATCGTTTGAAGATTTGGTAGTACATGGGGACGTGGAGAGGGGGAATTGGCGGGGGGAAAGCTTTGATGTGTTCGATGATTTTACTCGAGTGCGTTCCATAGTAATGCGTCAGAATAGTCGTAACAAGTTTCGGATTCTCAGGCTGCCGAGCGAAGCGAGACGCGAGCGTTAGCGAGTACCAAGGGAGCGGAGCGAGGAGCGAAGCGACGAGTCAAGCGACCGATAACCCCCCAAAGCCGCTTGCTTCATAAACACTCTCACCTTTAAGACACCGCCCTCCAACAACTTCAAAACAGCTTCGTCAACGTCAGCATCGTCTTTAACGCCGTCGTTCTTATTGAGTGCGAAGATGAGATTGAGCGCCGAATTCATTTGGGACGCGTCCTTCTCCTCGATGTAGCGTTTTATTTTAATTCGAAGACTTTTCCCAATTTCTCGAACGCTGCGACGAGCGACGAGCGTTAGAAACTGCTGTGTAGTGTAGGCAATACACTACGCTTACGATCATTTCCTCACCTTTCCCAACCTTCAATTTTCCTCCTAACCGCTACCTCGCAAACATCAATCCATTTCTTATCATAATTCCTGACGTTTTTGACGCTCAATAAACTGAAAAGCCTAGCGTACTTTCCATACTCGAACCCGACGCCGTAACACTCCTCAACACCCTCGAACCTCAGCATATTTTCTGCGAGCGAGCGAGTGTAGCGAGTCAGATGGAATTATGCGTCTGACAGGTTCGACCAGCGTTTGCAAAAAACGTCTCCATAATGTCCTTTCTCACCTAGAACTTCCTCCAGATCAATACTCTTCTCAATTTTCGCAACCTCCAGAACCAATTTCTTAACATCCTCCCCTCTCCCCTCCTCCACAATCTTCATAAGCAATCCTTTATCAACGATAATCCTCGCTACGCCTTTATTACATCTTATCATTCCCAAGCACAACCCTACAACGATTCTAACCATTTCCTCATCCTCCATTTTCAATTTAACAATCTCCGGTAAAATTTTAAACCTCGTCAACACCGTCCAGTACGGTTTCAAACCGAACAGATCAGAGTCAGACATCTTAGCATCATCTCCTTCTACGTTTTTAGAGGAAGATGGGAGCTGGAGGGTACACGAAAGGAGGATCAACGAGAGGGCTTTAGGTGTACCTAGCTCGAAGGCTATACGTGCGGCTACTGCGACTGTTGGAAAAAACAAAACAAAAACAACGTAAGCCCAAGCGAAAAACAAACCGAGGCAAGAGCGTTAGCGAGAAAACATGACTTGACGTTGTTCGCTTATTCTTTCTCCCGTTCCTCTCAACCCTAACCCTAACTGCTCCTTATATTGTTAATTCACTCACCTGTCGGGTCTCTAATCTTATACTTCCTCAGAACTTCCTTCAAACATTTCAGTGCGATTTTACGTTGATTCCCTACAGTTGACCTTAATAGTGTCGTAAGATCTTGAAGTGTGTAACCAGGGAGGTTAGGGGAGTTGTGGTAGAGGAGAGGGTAGGAGGAGGGGGGGGGGGGGGGGGGGGGGGGGGGGGGGGGGGGGGGGGGGGGGGGGGGGGGGGGGGGGGGGAGGAGGTTGGCGTGGACGTCCACTCGAGTTTTTGCTTCTCTGACAAAGGTAGAGATGCGACGGCTTCCGTCAACTCGGATTCCGTTTTTGGAGAGCTTTTGGTGTTGTTCAGAGGGGGCTGCGGCGGCTCGGGCCTCGGTTGAGGCCTGCTATTCTTCTTCGCCTTCGAAGCCCCCCTCTTCTTCAGCATTTCGATGAACTCAGGTTTGATGCCGGTGCTGATCTCAGAGAGTGCCGACCTGATATCCTGAGAGGACATGGCTTCGAGTTTCTTAGAGTTCTGGCCGTCGATCGTGTAGTCGGAAGGGTCGTGGGAGGGGCCTGCTGCCGGAGCGGCGGAGGGTGGAGGTTTGGGTTTGGGTTTATTTTTGGAGGTTCGGTTTGGGTTTGGGTTTGGGTTTGAGGTTCTGCCTAATTGGCCGAGAGGGATGTCGAATCCCATCTGAAAGATGAGAGGAGCGACAAGCAAGCGGAGCGAAACGTGAACGGATTGGGTTAGATACCATATATTATTTGTAGCCGAGGCGTCTAACCGACGAGGCTAACCGATTCTGCTATCCGACTCGGCTATCCGCCTCGGCTATCCGACTTCGGATGAAGCGTCAAAGACTCTGCGTCACAGACTCTGCATCAAAACCTCTCACCTCCCTACTAGGCTCAGGTAGAAACACCGACTTTGGCACTCTCGTATTCTCCTCCACATCCTTCGACTTGAAGATCCCCTGACTCGCCTGAGACCTCTCCGACTTGAACTTCGACTGACGCTTTTTAGGCTCTGGTTGTGATTTTTGGGATTGTTGGGCTTGGTGTGGGGAAACGTTCGGCTTTGGGATGACGGTAGGAGTTCGTTTTTGAATAGGATTTGTTTTAGAGGACGGACCACGGCGGACGACCTTAGCGCTAGGGGTTACTTCTGATCTTAAGAACTCCTCTTGAGCTCGTATGAGGTCAGCGAATTCATCTGGTGGCAAGTCTGTCGTGTTCATGGAGACCGCTTTGGAGGAGGAATAAAGTCGATTAAACAATGATTAGTTGAACGTCGTTATTTTGGGATGCTGTGCTGGGTCAGTGTTACTCGTAAACTTCACAAGAAATAAACGAATTTTAATTAGGCCGATTGTATCAATGTTTTTGGCTCTTTTTCTGTGAAGTGATTTCCCTTTGATTGTGTGCCACAGATTGTTCCTGGATGCGTCTGACTTTTATAGTACTCTTTCTTCTATCTACCTGCTCATTTCTGACTTCTACAGCCCTTAGCTTTCACATAATTAATTATCCCTTAGCGTTATCCGGAATAGAAAGAATGCCTCCCAAAACTAAGCAGACGAAGAGTGCTCAGACCAAGTGCAAAACGTCGCCTGGCACTCGTCGGTCCTCTCGCCTATCTGGCGTCGATCCCATTTCCTACAAAGAGGATTCAGCGTCAGTCGACGAGGGCCCTAATCTCGGGCCCTCAAACACCTCAAACAAAAAGTCCAAGAAGAACCCTGAAGAAACCTCCCTCCCTCGCGCTCGCGAAACGTCCCTCCTAAAAGCCCAGAAGCACTCCCACATCCTCGGAATCGACGAGGCCGGCCGCGGTCCTCTCGCCGGTCCCGTCGTTACCGCCGCATGTTACTTTCCCCCTTCCTCCCCTCTAATCCCTGGCATAGGTGATTCTAAAACCATAACCGACGAATCGGAGAGGGAACGCCTCTACGAGGTGAGAAACTACTCGGAGCGAAACTACTCGGAGCGAAAGCGACCTCGACACCTTCCATTTGACTAACGTTCCTCCCGGGTTCTTAGCAAATCGTCTCCTTCCCAGGTGTCCGTTACTGCGTAACGATCATAGACTCTCACCGAATCGACGAAATAAACATCCTCCAAGCGACCTGCGAAGGCATGCGCTCCTCAGCCCGTGGTCTAATCCAAGGTTCATCATCTGTCCCACCTTCATCAGACCGCTTAGGTTGTTATTCCTCAGGGCAAACTTCCGGTAAATTAAAAGCAGAGGAATGTTACGCTTTAGTCGACGGGAATAGATACCCTTCTTACCGAGGCAATGAAGATAAAAAAGTAACCAAAGGTAAACAAGATATGATATGCTCAGGAGAAGCAATGATAAAAGGTGACGGCCGAGAATACGTAATCGCCGCGGCTAGTATATTAGCGAAAGTAACGAGGGATAGGATTATGAGGGAGTATGATGAGAAATGGCCGGAGTATGGGTTGGGGAAGCATAAAGGGTATCCGACGAAAATGCATCAGGAGGCGATTTATGAGTATGGAGTTAAGGAGATTCATAGGAGGACGTTTGCGCCTATTAAAAATTGGAAGATTAATAAGGATGGGAGTATTAAGAAGTGATGTGGACTTTTTGAAAAAATACATATATCTATTCACTCTCAAATTTGCACAAAGCCGACTACATACTAAAAACGTTTTTGGTATTTACACTCTTTCCATTGCGTTGCTTGCTGCTGCTTTATTTCTTCCACGAGTAGGACTTTTGCTTCTACCACGTTCAACTTTCTCAGCCTTGTACCTGTAACACCAGCACAGCTTCACGTCTTCCAACTCAGGAGGAAGGGAATGAGAGTCTAATGAAGACGGGAAGAAGACATAGAAACGCGCTTTCGGAACACAGCATTTCTCACGTTGTGACGACACTTGCTGTGCGGAATTGCAGGATCGACAGGTTGTTACTAACGTCAAGACGCCAGTCCTAGGGCTGCAACACGGCTTGCTATAGCTGACAACGTGAGCTGCGACGCAGTTCTTTTTGTTTTCTATCAGACAACCGCATTGGGCACAGAAGTGGGAGTAGACGAATTTGCGACGGGCTGAGGCGTGGCTGCCAGAGGTATTCACGGCGTGAACGTAGAGCATGGGGTTCGTAGGGAGTTGGATTGGAGGGAGTTACCAGCTGAAACTCAAAATTTATTTAATTTTGCGATTTGATTTGTGAGTAATTCTAGCGCACCGTGCACTCTTTGCTGCGTTTCGAGGCGGTTTCATCAATTACAGCTATCGGCTAATACCCCACCGTCCAAACATAAACGTCGATATCAACACAAAATACCAAAAAAGCTCGTCTCGTTTTTTAAAACCCGCCGCCCGTTTTTTAACCATTCATTCCCCAGCCCGCTACCGCTACACCACAAGGTCATGGAAGCCTACAAGTCACTCTCCGAAGACGAGTACACGGCGCCGTCGACGTTTGAAGATGAGGCGCTAGCTATTAGAATGCAGCAAGGTAAGAAATAACGAGAAGATGAAAATGACAATTTGCTCGATGATGAAATATTTAAAACATGAAGTAACGTCTGACTACGGCGACTTCCACATGCAAACGTAAGAGAAGCGCTTTGAAGAGACTCTAGCTAGTTCTAGAGCGGCGGCCATAATGCGACTGAGAGCACAATACATCACGCCCCGTCTCCCTCTCGGCACCGCCATAAAATCACATTCTAACTCTCCCTCCTGACGAGTAATCAGGAGAGCTGAACGCAACAAAGTCCTCCGAAGAGATTCGCTCCACGGGTCGATCCACTTACGCAGCCCCCAAAATCCCCTCCTTCTGCGACGAGCAAGGGACCGACTACGGCAAGCTCGGCACCGGCGCCTTCGAAATGACCGGCCAAGCCGTCGCCTCCTTAAAGGACGATGGTAAGCTCGCTGCGTACATTCAGTCCACGATGGACGATGAGGAGAGGAACGATTACGAGCTCGCGGTTAAATTGCAGGAGCTTGAGGTTGATAGGGCGAGGGTGGAGACGGCGATGGCCAATAGGTAAGAAGAGACGGAATTTTGATAGAATATAGAACTGTACGATGATGAAATATTTAAAAGATAGAGAACATCTGACTATGGCGACTTCCACGTGCAAACGTAAGAGAAGAGCTTTGAAGAGAGACTAGTGTGAGCACTTTGTGTCCCCAATAATGCGACTGAGAGCAGCAAACACCTCTCCCACATATAACAACAAGCACCATGCACCATCTGACAAACAACAACACAATCAACCCCAGGAAAAAAATTGAGAGGTCGAATAAATTTGCTCGCTCTTCGTTGAGGCGCTGAATTCTTAATCAAAACCGAAATAATTGTTGTACTGTAAAAACCACCTTACTTTAATCACTTTTCAAATTTAAGCACGAGTGCGACCAAATATCTTCGTTAAATCCCCCCACCCCCTCCCTCCCCCAAACCCCAAACCCCAAACTCCCTAAACACCCTCCTCACTTCTTCGCCTTCTTCGCCGGTCCTCCTCCCTGCTTCTTCGTCATTCCTTCAACCTTGTCGATCAAAACCTGCACAATACTAGGATCGCCGAGGGTCGTGATATCCCCCAGGCTGTCCGTCTCCCCGCTCGCGATCTTCCTCAAGATTCGGCGCATGATCTTCCCGCTCCTCGTCATGGGGAGGGAGGAGGAAGGTATGATCATGTCGGGTGTTGCGAAGGGTCCAATGGAAGTGCGGACGGCGTTGCGGAGCTCCTTGATGAGATCCTCAGACTCCTCGTACCCGTTGGTGAGGGTAGTGTAGCAGCAAATACCCTGCCCCTTGATGTCGTGGGGGAACCCTATCGCGGCGGCCTGTGCGACGGCCGGGTGCGCCACGAGGGCGGACTCGACCTCGGCGGTTCCGATGCGGTGGCCTGAGACGTTCAGGACGTCGTCGACGCGGCCCGTGATCCAGATGTAGCCGTCTTTGTCGCGAGTGACGCCGTCTCCGGGGAAGTAGTAGCCGGGGTAGGGCTTCATGTACACGTTGAGGTACCTGCGAAGTTGTGCGCGTCGTGTTTGGATTAGTAACGAGTGAGGAGGAATTTTTAACCTCCTTCAGCTGCCCCTCACCTCTCGTGATCTCCCAGACAGGTCCTGGTGATTCCAGGCCACGGCTGCTTGATGGCGAGGACTCCGCTGACGTCGTTGCCCTCGATTTCTTTCCCCGTCTGCGCGTCTAGGACTACGGTCTCGACTCCGAAGTGCGGGAGGGTGCACGATCCTGGCTTCATAGGCGTGACGCCCGGCAGGTTCCCGATGACGTGCCCAGCGGTCTCGGTCTGGAAGTAAGTGTCGACGACGGAGCACTTCTCCTTGCCGATTACTTCGTAGTACCAGCGCCAGGCCTCGGGGTTTATGGGCTCACCCACGGTGCCGAGAACGCGGAGGGAGGAGAGGTCGTACCTGTGTGTGTGTGTGGGATGTTTTTTTGGGAGAATGTGTGAGATAAAGGCGCGCGTCACGATTTGTCTGCGACCCCCTCACCTGTTTGGCTCGTCATCCCCGAATCGCATGAGCGACCTGATCGCCGTCGGCGCCGTGTAGAACTGCGTGAACTTGTGCCGCTGCACCATGTCCCAGTACCTCCCCACGTCCGGGTACATGGGCGTCGACTCGAACATGAAGGTCGTGACGCCGTTGCTGAGGGGGCCGTAGACGATGTAGGTGTGCCCGGTTATCCAGCCGGCGTCGGCGACGCAGGCGAACTTGTCGCCCTCCTTGAGGTCGAAGGAGTTCTGCGACGAGCGCAGCGAGTTGCATTAAGATTGTCGTTGACGAGTTAGATTAGACGAGATAAAATGAAGTAGCAGTGATGGTGGCCTCAAAAATAAAACGTATTTCTCTTACCTTAGCCGTCACGTGGGACCAGAGGGTGTAGCCTCCAGTGGTGTGGAGGACGCCCTTGGGACGTCCAGTCGAACCCGAAGTGTAAAGTATGAACAGAGGATCCTCCGAGTCCATCACCTCGCAAGGGCAGTACGGGCGCTGCGAAAGGGACGTTCGTTTTCGTGATGTTAGAAACGGCGCAGAAGTTTGCAGCAGCGATGCCAAGGGTACAGAAGTATCGGCCATATACGTTGTTGTCCAATACACAGCCGACGAGGCTGGGGTATGACGAGCTATGCAGCAACATACACACGCCTCCTCAACTCCGAGACTTTGCTCCGAGCTACACACTCTCACCTGCTCCGCCGCGAGGTCGTCCATCCAGACATCCCTGCCCTCCGTCCATCCCGTCTCGCCCCCCGTCCTCTTGAAGACGAAGCACTTCTCTACAATACCCTTAGCAACGTCCTTGTTCATGGCGTTATCGCTGATATTCTTAAGCGGTATAGTCTTCCCACCCCTCTTGCCCTCGTCGCTGGTGAAATACCACTTGCTACCGCTCGCGGCTATCCTCTCCGCGATGGCGTCCGCCGAAAACCCCGCGAATATCACTGAGTGTACGGCGCCGATTCTAGCGCAAGCTAACATAACAACAGCGACCTCAACCATCATAGGAAGGTAGACAGTCACAGCGTCTCCCTTCTTAACGCCTTGGGACTTCATCGCGTTAGCGACTTGACAGACTCGACGGAGTAGGTCAGAGTACGTGACTTCTTTAACGTCTCCTGGTTCGTCACCTTCCCATAAGATCGCTACCTGATCACCCTTCTCCTCGACATGCCTATCGACGCAGTTGTAACAGGTATTCAGTTTACCGTTTATGAACCAGGCTACGTCGCCGTGGATGAAGGAACCTTGGGAGACGGTGTCGAAGGGGGAGAACCAGGAGAGGGAGTCGAGGGCGGCTTCGCCCCAGTAGGAGGTTGGGTCGGTTATGGAACGTTGGTGTTCGGCCTGGGGATGGGGTGACAAGAGTTAGAGGTTGGCATGGAAGGACGACAAAAGTACGTGAATGGTGTTTATTTGATGGTAGCGTTCCGGTATTCAATGGCGCAGGGGATACGGGTGCCGAACGGTGAAATGAAGTTCATACAGGCATGCGGTGACGGGGACTGCGTGTTGCACTTGTATTTAGCCTCCATATTGTGCTTGTTTACGTAGTTTTTTGACGACTGTGTTTTGTTATTTGAGGCTTTTGAAGAGTCATATATCAATTCGTTGATTCTAAGTCGACTAACGTCGTTTTATTTTTTGAGAATTTGACCTAAGAAAAAGTCAAAACTTGACGGCAGACGGAGGCGAGTATGGATATTGATGGGCAAACCTCTGTCCACAGCATGCGTGCTGCCGCTGATGAACGAGAAAACAGTAACGTGTACCTTGTAGGCGTCGAAGCGACTGTCCGTGTTGGGAGCGTATACTTCTTTGAGTGTCATTTTCAGTGCTCAAGTGCTCAAGTGCTCAAGTGCTCAAGTCTCAGTATCAATTCAACCCCCCATCAAAAGTGGAAAAGTGAAGTTTTTTCACTGGAAAAAATCACTGGCAAGCCTGTTTTTGGCCATTGGTTGTCGTTGCCCGCTATGTCTCCTAATTCCATTTCATTAGTCGTCCTCCTGTCCAACTTAGTAGTAATTGGCGCCTTCTTTCACGTATCAAAATGCGTTTCGTCCGTTCCTTCCTTCCTTAATCCTCCTCTGTGTAGCGACATCGGTAGTGCTCCCTCGAAAGTCACACATCAGCCTTTCTTTAGAGTCCCTACACGACGAGGTACTCGATTTGCATCACGTTACAGAGATGTGCGGGCCCTCAAAATGTCAATCGAAGACGGGATGGAGCTAGACGGTGACATTGTTGACTCACTTTATGATCCTACAGAGGACACTCCTGATAAAATTGATTTGGACGATTTGTTGGAGGAGAAACCTAAGAAGAAAAAGAGGAAAGGTGAGACAAACCAGAGACAAACCAGAGACAAACCACACAAAACACGCAAAACACACCCACAACAACTTCCCACTACTAACTACAATTCACTACAATTCCAGTAAACGAAAAGAAACTCGGCCCCAACGACATCTACTTCGACGAAACAGGCGCCGAAAACCAGACCGTCCCCGAGCAAATCGCCACAACCGAATGGTCCCCCCCCCCCAGCTTCTACGACCCCACCGTCCCCTCAATCGAGCAGTTCCCTTACGTCTGCATGTGGCTAGATTCTTCTCTCAACTTGGGTGAAAAGCCGAAAGAAGTTAGATCGACTTCACACCTTGATCACGTATCCTGGTCTCGTACTTTATCCCGTTCATCAAACTCCGGCGTCTGCGTTGATTTCTCACACCAGCTGTTGAGCGAGGATCTGAGCGAGGAAGTCGGGACGATGCTTTCGTTTAAGATTAATACTAATAGGATGGAGGAGGGTGGAGGGAGGTGAGAATTAGGAGAGGACCCCGATATAACGATGGATTGAGAACGTACAACAGCCCGATACCGTTCCCGGACGTATAAGAAGATTGCTGCCAATTCCTTTGTCATTTCTAACGGAGTGGAACGCACCATCTTTTGCTCGTCGCTTCGCCCGGTCGCAGTTATAAGGAAAGGTTTTTGTCAGCGCTGAAATCTGAACCTCAGCTTTCTCAGTCCTTCTCCCCTTCGCCCGTTTCCACTGAGGGCACGAAGCTCTTCCGCTGGAAGCGCGTCACAGAAAACCCCCTCCTATCAGTCGACGACGGCAAGGTCCTCGACCTCACGACCCTCTACGACGAAGCCGAAGAGGACTACCTCGGTTTGACCTACTCAGGCCGTAAGGACCTCGTCCCTGACTTACCCAAGGCCCTTCCGACCGTCATCCTCTGCTTCGATAAGTCAGAAGGCGTCTCAGGCCTCCGCGCTAAGACCAGGCCAGAACACCTAAAATACCTCGAGAGCACAGGCGCAGTGATAGCCGCTGGCCCAATATTCTCAGTCGACGCAGAGGAAGGGGAGGCGCCCATAGGTTCTATGATCCTCGCGAACTGCGTTGGGGTAGCGGGAGGTGAGGACTTCGCTTCTAAGGACCCTTATTCCTTGGCTGGCCTATTCTCTGAGGTTTACGTCGCGAGGTATAATAAGGCTGACGTTAGCGGGAAGTTCAACGCGCCGAATAAGTACGATCCTGAGGCGGTTGACGTGGTGGATTATATGATGGGAATGGACGGGGGAGAGGGGGAGAGGTTCAGGGAGGAAGATACGCCGTGGTTGGTTTAAGGGGAGGGGGAGGAGGGGGGGGAGGGCACGGCGAAGGTTTAGGTTTTATAACAGGCTGGTATTATCAAATATTTCATCCCTATTCTAATTTTTTATATTCATATTCCAACTGGGCGACGGCGGTGCGCAGCCACCACAACCCTCCTCCCTCCGCCTTACTCGCCAAGTCCTTTAAACTCGCCTCGCACCACTCCTTCACGGCTTCATCCCTGGCCCCAACGTCGCCCTTTAAAAACATCTCTACCACAAGGGAAGTAGCATCTCTCCCCAACAGCGACATCGAATTGAATAAAACGCTCGAGCACAGCGCCAGATCGCCCTTCACGACACGATGTACTAGCTCCCGAATCTCTCTCGCCTCCTCGACGCCCAACCCCCCCTCTCCCCCGGCCTTCAGCATCAACCAAAGATGCATTGGCCTGAAGACCGGTTTGAAAAAAACCTGACTCTCAGGAGTGTACAGCTCCTCAAAAGGTTCGACGATGTGCGTCACCCAAAGATCCAACGCCCTCGCCCCCTCCCCAAACTCCGCCAAAACCAACGTCAGCGGGAATAGGACCATAAAACTATTATGAACATTCCTCCTCTCCATGACTCCTGCCTCCAGCAACCTCACCGTCTTCTCCACCTGCTCCCTCACACCAGCGCAGTCGCCGTCTCTGAGAAGCATCCACTGAGCGCTGACGCTGAAGTTCTGCGCCGCCCTATCGCTACCGTAATGCCTAGAAATATCCCTGGACAGTCGCTGTACGTCGTAAATTTCCTCGAGCTCGGCCTGCGCGGAGATTGCTGCTATGTAGTTTTCACGCCGCTGGTGCATGATGGACTTCAGGGCGAGGGCCCGGGAGACGTGGGCGTCGCTTCCTGCCTTTCGGGCGCTGGTGATGAACGTAGAGACGAGGTTGCTCTCGTAGCTGCCGTCTTCATCGACGATGGTCCCCCATTTCAAAAGCAGCATTATGCCGGAGACGATAGCGAAGGAAAGTTCGTTGTTCTCGACTTTGCCGGTCTCCGAACCTGTCGTGTAGAGATGAAGAGCACTCTGGTAGAATTTGGCGCTGGTTTCTTTATCGCCCAAGGAAGCGCTGACCTTGGCGAGGTCTGTCATGCACTCGAGCGCTAATTCTGTTTCAGTCACCCCGGCACCCCCAGAACCGCCCCCTACAACTGACTCAACTGCTTCCATCTGTAGTGTGACGGTGTAGATTTCGCTCGCCTGCGTATTCCTGCGACAAAGAAGTGAGGTTATGACGTTAGAAACGGCGAAAAAGTTGGCAGCAGCTCGTCGCTTCGCTCCTCGCAAACTCTCACCAGCCCCTTTCGATCATCCTACGGCCGGCGACCTTCGAAACCTCGAGCGCCACCCTTGCGAGGCCAGCCTCCCGAGCGTGGTGCAGCCGCTTCAGCAGCAGCGTGATCTTGTCTCCCGCCATTTTCTCGGCCAGCTGTCGATGAATTTCTACTCGGGCCGTTGATATCATGTTCTCGAGCACCGTCGTCCACCACAGCTGGTGCACGAACTTGAACATGACCCCATCGTCCCCGTCGTCGTTTCCCTCTCCCTCTTCCTTTTCCTCTTCGTGCCCGTCAGAGCCGTCCTCGATGCAAATTATTTCCGAGAGCATGAGCTCCTCCATCGCGGCATAGATCTCGTTTTCCTCGAATAGAAGCCGCACCTCACTGCGAGAAAATTCGCTGCCAATCACGGAGCAGGCCGATAGGAACGACCTAGCAAGCGCGCTCAGTCTATCGAACTTGGCCAAGATCAGCTCGCTGACGGAATTTAACTTGCTTATCCGCTCAGACAGCTCCGCATGATTTTTAGAAGGCTCCCAGGTGAAAGACAAACTCGACGTTCGCTTAATTGCACGCTCGTTCTGAGCCATTGCTAAGATCTCGCTAGCGAAGAACGGATTTCCACCGCTTATGTTCACAAGCTCCTGAAGGAAGTCGGCGCTCTTGCTGACGATGAGCTGGCTCGTTCTCTTTCTCATTTTTTTGCTGGCCACGGTTTCCTCCATCGACTCAGGCGGTCTCTTCCCGACTTCTTTGTCACCGTAGAAATTGTCAACCATAAGCGCCAGATCCTCCACCCCCATCGGCCGAAGGGGAATCTCCAACGATCTGCCGCCCACGGCCTGGCTCTCTCTTGAGGTTGCAATAACAATTAGGTTGCTCCCAGAGCAGTCGCCCTTCATCAGCAACTCAATCAGCGTCTTGCTGGCGTTATCGCAAAATTGCATGTCGTCGAGTAGGAGAACGTTCCCGGCCGTCGAGGCGTTGCCAGATTTTATTATCTCGCAGCAGAAGAGCAGGATCTCCTGTAGAGCAAAGGCGAGGAGCGGAGCGACGAGTTAGACTTAAGGCGGCCAGCGATTGTGTGATTGCGGACGAGTAGAAACAGAATTGGCGCTCCTCACCGTGAGAGGCACCTTAACTATGTTCACGACCGAATCTTCCTTCAGCCCGATGATCTCGAGGAGGGACCGCGCCAGCTGTTCATTCGTGACAGTGCCCTGTTGCATGGAAGATTGCGTTGTCGGTGTTAGAAAGGCGACGGAAGAGGCAGCAGCAGGACACACATCGATAGCTCGGAAGCGCGCCTTCGCAGCACTCACCTCGAACTCCCGCCTGTCTGCTATGCTCTTCAGCAGTTTCTCGTAGTCCCCCCCATGAATTTCGCTGTTAATTCTCATTATCGACCTCACGTTGGCGCGGATCCAAGATTTCGTCGAGCTCAGCGGATACATTACGCCCCCGGTGTGCACGCACTGGCTCTTCATGACGCGGCTCCCTCGCCTTGAGAGTTTCTGCGAAGCCAGTTTAGCCAAGCTCGACTTCCCCACTCCGCCCTCCCCGATCAAAATGACGAGCTTGGGAGAAGGCGGATCCCGGTATATGCTCTCCGCAGTGTCCATTATCTTCCCAGTTTCTTCGTCTCTCCCAACGAAGAATTCTGAGCTCTCGTCGTTCAATGAGTTCAATGCCGTAGAGCTCGTTCTCCTGGCAGGCATGATTTTTCCGGCAATGCCGTAGGTTTTAATGCGGTCCTTGAACCCCTTCGCCTTGACTTTTCCGTTTTCCTCAAACCTCCACTTCCCGCCTCCCCGCTCCCGAACGTCCTCCGACACGATAGTGCTGAACATGCTATGATCAGCGCACATTAAACGCGCCGCCAGATTAACATTGCTACCCATAACAGCGTACTCTCCTCTCTCCTCGCTCCCTACAATCCCTGTGTAGCACTTTCCCAACGTTACGCCCGCCTCGAACTTGACTCCGATCGAAGTTAAATCCCCTTCCAGCTCCGCGAGGAGCTCAAAGAGCATGGAATTCATATTCTTATGTACTCCACCTTTGAGGCCGTACGACAGGATACAGACGGTCCCTTTATCGTCGACGATAAATTGGCGTATCATGGCTCCCCACTTTCCGGAAGCTGCAGCGATGGCTTTAAATACTTCATCGAGTTTCGTAAAGGTGACCTTTCCGGAGCCTGAGGTTATTATTATGTTCAAGAAGACGGTGTAGACGGGCCTGAGCTCGTTGGACACTCTCGGACTTTCTTGGAGGCTTTTGAAGGCGGTCTCGTGGACGAAAGAGCCAACTGTTTGGAAGAGGGAGGACAGGCGGGAGGGATTCGAGTCGGCGAGGGATTCGAGGAGAGTCCTGAAGGACTTTTTGTAGTTCAGGGGAGAGAGAGGGTGGGAGGACGTCTTGGCTTTGAGGTCGAGGATGGTGGAACGGAAGCCTTCGGAGAGAGTGAAATTCATAGGGCTGCCGGACTTGCAGAGGAGAGCGCAGTCGTCGCTGGTCGCGTCTGCATCGTCGCCAAGCCACTTGATTTCAGGGTGGCTCATCATAAAGGCTTTCGTTTTGGGGCAGCAGTATACTTCTCCTAGGTCGCTCCTACCCTCCGCCCTCCCAACCGCCTCGATGACCTCCCCGAACATCACGAGCTCCGACCTCATCTCCTGCCCCCCCCCCCTCCCCTCCGCGCTCAGAACGCAGAAAATACACTCATCGAACGCCAGCCCGCAGTGTATGTTGAGGCTGGACCTCTCCAGCTTCGGCCTCCTCTCGAACAGGCTCGGGAGGTAATCGCTCAGTGTCTGGACCAACTCCTCCGCGCAAAGTGAAGCCAGGATCAACCTGTGACCGGGGGGACTCGAAGGGTGAGGAGGGAACGTAACGAAGACTGCGTCGCCTGCGAATTTTTGGACGGAACCGCCGAACGACGTCACGACGTTTATTATGGAGGTGAAGTACTCGTTCATTACTAGGGAGAGGTCGTTCACGGACAAAATTGTGGACATCTTGGTGAAGCCTGAGATGTCGATGAAGAAGAGAGGGGTCTCTGCTGAAGTCTGGAGGATCCTGCTCTTTTCCTCTGAAGAGGAGTCCTCTGAAGAGTCGTAGAGCTGGAGGAGCAGAGATGTAGGAAGGTGCGACGCGAAGGAGGATATTACGTCCACATCGGAGATGTTGGTTGATAGCATGAGAGGTCTCCTCGGAAGTGCCATGTGTCTTCGTAGCGTTTGACCTGCAGTGAGACGGTTTCAAAACCACACTTCACTTCAGCGCAGCCTTCACTTTTGACGATAACCTTTTGCGGTACAAATTTAGGGGAAAAGTTTGCAAGCAGGTGATGAACGTGATCTCTCTCCACCGTGGCAGCAGCGACAAGGTTCGGCTCTGGCGGATCAATGAGTACAGCTCGCTAGAGACTTTTCAGGGCTTTGCTTTCAGGGCCTTGCTTGAACAAATTTGCAGCTTTGGCTGGCCTTTCTTCGCAGTCGGGCATTAATTAAGCAATTGTCAGGAGCCCCAGCCTACCCCAAATCCCACCCCTGAGTTAATTGCCGCCTCGAAAACGGTTCTTCCCCCAAAGCAACTACCAACTGTCTCTCGCAGATTTCAAAGCCCTTCGCCCCTCCAACTCTCCTTCTCTCTCTCCGCAACTCCCCCCGCTATCCAATGTCTCGTTCCTCCCCTTACATGAACAAGCCCCCCGAAAACTGGTCCACCCTCGTCTCCTCAATGCGTTCAACCGAAATGTTCTTAATGTCCACCGTCGGCCCCACAGTCTTCGTCGTAAAAACCTCCACCTCCGAATCCCTCTACAAGGTCTACATCGGCCAGAACCAGCGGTGCTCCTGCGGAGGTGGAGAAGGCAGGGGGAGGCTCTGCGAGCATTTGATGTACGTCATGATTAAGGTTCTGAGGGTACCTGAGGAGAATCCTTTGAGCTGGCAGCTTAGTTTAGTTGACACGGAGGTTACGAATATACTTGCTGGGAATTTGGGAGGGAGGTGAGGCAAGGGGAGGGAGAGATAGCGACTGAAGCCCGACCCGCTCTGACTCTAACCCTTATCTTACTTGCAAACACGAAAGTCGTCGCAGGGACAATAGGAGGACGCATGCTTTTTTGAGGAGGTGAGAAACTGTGAGGAGCAAATCGACTAGCGGGGAATGCGTTAATTCTGCTTCCGTCTCCAGCTGCGCTGGGAGCTTCAGACTAGGTATCGGCGAAAGAACCGCCGCCATGCAATTCTAACTCGCTACGGTCAATCTTCATGCGACTCGCTTCGCTCGTCGCAGGGGGAGCGGGGAGAGGAGGCTGGGCTCCTCCGAGGGGGAAAGGAAGGTCGACAAGGACGGGAACTCGGAGCCGCAGAGGGAGAGGCAGGAGCTCGTCGAGGACGAAGTCTGCCCCATCTGTCAGGACGATATGACGCAGGAGGAGCTTGAACAAAACTTGCTCTGTTTCTGCAAGGCGACGTGCGGGAGCAACTTTCACACCAAGTGCCTGAGGATGTACGCCACCCACGCCAAGAGCGAGAAGAAGAAGGTCCTGTGCCCCATGTGTCGAGGGGAGTGGGGAGAGATCCCGGAGGAGGCCAACAAGAAGGTTAAGAAGTCGACCAGGTACACTCCGAACATGCCCACGGTGAAGTGCAAGAGCTGCAAGATAACGTGCAGGGGAATATTCTTCCGGTGCGCGCAGTGCACGAACCCGTCTTTCGACTTCTGCGGCAGGTGTTTCAGGTGCGCAAAAGTGTAGCTTGTAGCCTTTTCCGCGCAATTCTAACCCTAGCCAATCTTCGTCGCAGGGCTCCTAGCAACCACTTTCACCACGACATGAGGCACGTGTTCGTGCAGGCCGAATCGCAGACGTATCCGACTGTCTGGACAGCCGCCGTTCCTCCGATCGACAGGAGCAACACCTTTTCGCTGCTGCAAAGCAGGGAGTTGAGCGACAACGACTACCAGCTCCTCCTGTCGCTCGACGGGGACAACGTTCCTCCCCTTCACAGGCACCTAGTGCAGGCGCTTGAAAAGGTGGAGTTCACAGCAGTCGGGAGCGAGGATAAGTGCACGATCTGCATGAATTTACTGAGGTGAGGCGTTGCGAGGAGGACGGAGCCTCTAGATATATACGCCACTACCGTCGCTACCTGATTCTAACTCATGGAATGTCGTCACGTCAATTTTCATCTCGCAGCATCGACACCGCCCTGAGGAGGCTGCCCTGCGCCGGTCGGTGCGTTGTTCACGAGTCTTGCGCCCTGTCAACGTTCATCGAGGCGCAGAGCGAGGGGGGAGGCTCCGCCACGGTGACCTGCCAGAGTTGCGGCGACGGCGAAGCCCTCTTTCCATCCTTGAAGCGCTGTCCGCGCAGGAGAAAGCCGGAAACGCCGGTGGCAGCGGAGGAAGTCTTGACGACCAACCAGGCGTCCGGGGACTCCGTGAGCGGAGGGTTCGTGCTAACAGGCAACGTGTTTGGCGGCATTTCGGGAGCCGCGGTTGGCGTTGGCGTCAATGCTAATGTTGGTGGTGGTGGCAGTGGTCGCCCGCCTCTCCAGCAAACCCAAGGGCAGCGGCAGCGGCACCAGGTCAGGAGGCGCCCTACTGGCAGAATGCAGCCGGTGGGCAGCTCCGACGATCTGAGCCAGGGCCTCATAACGTCCCAAAACTTCAACACAACACGGAGGAGCGACTCCGCGCCCTCATCCTTGACGGCGTCGGCGTCGGCCGAAACGCTGAACAGCATGAACAGCATGAGGAGCAGCATGAGCGGAGTCATGTCGCGGAGCGCGAGAAGGCACAAGTCCCCAGTCACATTGACGAGGGCCCGCCAGCAGCAGGGTGGTGGCCAGTCGCTTCCGCCTTCAGGGTTCGACATCACCAGTACCTCTTACGCGTCTGGGTCCGGAGGGTCAGGAGCTACAGCTGAGCAGAATTTGTCCAGAACTGGACGAGGGAGGATTCAGCGCGGATTTGGGGGCAGCAGTGCTAGGTCGAGGATGAACAACAACAGCAACAGCAGCAGCAACAGTGGGTCGATAGATTTCTCGCTCGGAGGCGCAAAGCTCGACACTTCTGGGGCCGGGAGGAGCAGAGTCGTGAGGCGAGAGGGGGAGAGCGGGGGCGGCGGGAGAAGTGATGACGAGAATAACGCCGTCGTCGTCTCAGACAGAGAGTTGATATTGACGATTCCGTCTTTGAGATTGGCGACGTCATAGTGATTTGACGAATGTAGAATTAATTTGCGAATAATATAGTTGTAATATAAAACTATGAATTTGATTTTGTCCTTTACACATTGCATTCGGCGTAAATTGATGTATGTGATGTATTGATTTTGAATAAACCCTACTACTTTTGTGGCGACACTCCGAGGAAGAGGGCGTGGAAACGAGCACCTGCGACGAGCGCGTTGTCAATA
Organism: Triparma strigata; assembly: GCA_030267945.1. NCBI lineage: Eukaryota > Bolidophyceae > Parmales > Triparmaceae > Triparma > Triparma strigata. The sequence continues at coordinate 46,324 of BRXY01000012.1, forward strand.
ACGGCGTATAATTTGGCAGCAACGACTTTACACACGGAAGTATCGACCATACATGCAGTACACATGCCTCTTCAACTCGTCGCTTCGCTCCTCGCACACTCTCACCTACAAATCCGTTGTTGAAGTCGGCAGCCGCAGTGGCGCTAAAACCGGCGCGGTTGGACTCCAGCGCTGCGGCGGCCTTTACGTACGCCTCTCTGATTTGCTCGCCAAAACTCTTGATTTCGCTGTCAGAGAAGGGCAACAGATTGAGCGCGGCGCGGAGGAGGCTCTCGCTGCCTTTAACGTCTCCGAAGGACGACAGAGCGATACCGCGATTATACGCCTCGACACAGAAATAGTTGAGGTCGTCCTGTCCGAAGAGATTCTCGACGTCGGTTTTGTTCGAAGCAACCGCCTCTTCGACGCGCTTAAAAAAATCAGTGACTTCTCCGACATCGCCGGCGAGCTGGAGGAGCTTGCGTTGGACGCGGCCGTACTTGCCGTCCTTTCTCTCTCCCTCAAGCATCATGCCTGAAGCGAGGCCGTAAAGCCTGGTTGCAGACATCCTGAGTCCCTTCAAGTGAGCACGTTGCGCGCAGAGAAGTAAGAGGTTCAAGTTCGTGTCGCCGAGCGATCCTTTGGCCCCAAAGCCGGAGTTGTCCACGGTCTTCATAACGAGCTGGTCGTCCTCAAGCTCGATGGCGCAGCGGAGGACGAGGAACTCGAGGAAGACGCCGTTCGCCTGGTTGAAGCTGTCTGAGCAGCTGCCCGACTCCGCCTTAGCAGTCGAAATACGCCAGAATGCGCGGGCAGCCTTGTCCTTCCTCTTGGATGCCTCCACGACGCCAGAAACGTCCACGGGGTCCTCATCGTCATCAGACGCGTCGACTGAGTCCATGTGCGCGGTGACGCTGAGGACCAAACTTTGGACGGAAAAGTCGCTGCAACGCACGTTCGCAGAAATCGGCTCCTCTCCCCCTTCGAAATCCAAGCACCTCTTTGTGAGTGCGTTGCCTTCCTCCTCGTAAGCGAGGAGGATGAAATCGTGGCCATTGGCGAAAAAACCGGCGGCGGATTCGTGCTCGTCAAGCTGCATGCACTTGATTCCGAGATTCCACAGCTGCGACGAGCGACGCGTGTCGCAATGGAAGGGTCGTTCGTGATGTTAGAAAAGGCGCAGAAGTTTGCAGCAGCGATGCCACGTGCAGAAGTATCGGCCATGTACGTCGTTGTCTTTGTACTTTGCTCCTCGCACACTCTCACCTCCTCCGCGATCCAAATACACTCCTCCTGCTTCCCGATCTTGGCCTCGGTCGCCGCGTCCTCCCAGATAAGGACACCGTTGACGTCGTCGAAGCACTCATCCGCGGTCAGTTCAGTATCGACCTCGACAGTGTCAACGCTGTTGGCGCTATTGGCGTTGCTGCTCGCGCGCGAAAGAATGGTGGCCGGCTCCTCCGAAGGCAGGAGCTTCTTGGGCGTCTTGGTCCTGTCGCGGACCTTCAGTAGGAGATCTAGACAGGTCTTGAGTACGCCGTCAACCTCGCCGGAAAGCGACCTCAAGGTGGCTGCTCCTTTGCTGGCCTCTTCCTGACTCACAACGAGCTTCTCCAGCTGGGAAAGGAAAACCCTCACGAGCTCAAAAAGACTCTGAGGGCAGTCGTTCGTGGAAGGAGGAGTCCTCCTCTTCTTTGAGGGAGAGGGCGAGTTGGGTGGGGAGCGGCTGCCTGTGCAGTCGTTGAAGTGACTCGTCGCATCCCCGAGGGTCTCGATCCAGCGCGCCAGAACGGTGAGGAGGAGCACGGCGTGCTCGGAGCTCTTGGGGGCGCTATCGACACTGGTCAGGTCGGCGCAGATGTACGAAAACATCGAAAACGCCGCCATCAATTCCCTGGCCTTCATTCCCTTCTTGACGCTGACCGCTATCTTCGCGTCGATCTCTTCTATGATATTGGAGAGCTCGACGAGACCGCCGAACTCGGCCCTCAACGCGCACTCGAGCCAGGTGGCGAAATAGCGAGCGGAGAGCGGCCAGATGTCGAAGGCCTCGGACGACTTCTCGACGGCGAGGAGGATGTTCGCGCTCTCGGATCCAGTGAGCGAGGTAGCTGCGGCGAAGGCGGACAGAATTCCGGCGTACTCCTTGCCCTTCTTCTCCTCGTCGCTCGTATAGAGGTTGAGCGCCAATTGGCACCACTTGACGACGTAGTCGTGAAGCTGAACGGGGGGGGTTGTAGATATAACAATATTTACGGGAAATTGTGTAAGAATTCTAGTTTGCTCCTCTCGGTCACAACACTTGAACTCACCTTGTGCATCGAAAGCACGGCGGCGCCCTTGGAGATGACACCCTTCACCTTCGCCTTCAACCCCTTGTCCTCAGCGCAGAGCGGCTCCAATTCGAAAAGAATCGCGAACGCATCGTTCACGAGGCTGGTGGACTTGTCATGGTTGCCACCCCCCTCCTTGTCCTCGAGGGCCTTCGCGTCATTTAGCCAGGAGGAGTTGGTGCACCTGTTCCTGAGCATCTCGTCGACGCCAGAGATGATGCTGTGGGCCTTGTCGATCTTGACCTCTTTGATCTTCTCGGCGTCCTTCTCGACGGAGAGCGTGGAGAGGAGAAGGGCGAACGGATCGGCTACGGATGAATTCGAGGAAATCGCCGCAATGGCTTGAGCGCGACACGCGTAGAGCGTGAGCTCGAAGACCTCGTCGCTCTTCTTGACCGCCTGCATCTTGACGAGCTCCGAAACAAACTCGAGCGCCTTGACGTCGTCGCAGGTGCAGTGCGCGATCATCGATCGCGAGAACAGGACCTTCGCCGCCTCGATGTCGAGGGCGAGCTTCGAGCTGGCGACCTGCTCCTCGTCGTTCTCCTTCCCGGCGATGCACTCGGCAATGCAGTGGCGCTGCATCTTGATGCTCTCCTCGATGTGGTCGAGGCACTTGACGGCGTCGTCGTAGCGTTTCTCAGAGGAGACGTAAATGTGCGAGAGGATGTAAAGGGCTTCGCAATTCACGGCCATCAACTCGAAGGTGGTGGGGCGGACCTTCGGATCCAGGTTCGAAGCTTCTTCAGACGTGGCGGGAAGGAGTTTGTTGGTGATCGTCAATAGAATCTTCAAGACCTCGATGCTGCTGGCGTGGGATTCGTCGCTGGCGAGTTTCGCGCCGTGCTTGAAGAGGAACCTCACGAGGGCAGGGTACAGGTGGAGGGTAGAAGAGGAGGGGAGGGAGGAGACGAAGTTCTCCAACTTCTTCAACTTCTTGACGAGAAGCTCGGCCTTCTCCTTGAAGAACTGGCTCTTCTTTTCGAGGTCGGCGACGGAGTCGCACAGGTGCGTGAGGAAGGAGAAGACTTCGCTGTAGAGGTTCTCCCCGAACTCCTTCCTATCAATCTTATCATACAGAACCTCCGCCAAACCCAACATCTCAAAGCTTGCCCCACCGTCTACTCCGATCAACAAGTAACCGGATTGAACGAACTCCTGAAAGTCTGTAACTTTCGGAACGAATGCGTCATCGAAAGTCAATCTCCCTTCTTCGTTCCTAACATTCTCAACATTCGTCAACCTAACAACTAACGCTCTCAAAAACGCGCTTGTAGCTTCTGCGGTTCGTACGTGTTGTGCAGGGTTGGGGGAAAGTGGGGATGGGGGGAGGAGGGATGGGTTGAAGGTTGGGAGGTGGGTTTGGAGGATTTTGGAGTAAGGGATTAACCAGGGGAGGTAGGTGGAGGGGGTTGAGGTTGGTTGGGAGAGGCGACTGAAAACTGAAACGACAATTCGTAACGAACGGTCCCCGATTCTCTGTGTGAGACTAAAAAGCATATTAAAACGCGTCTTAACCTCTCTCCCCTCCCTCTAAATCCTTCATTAACCCCAACTACACCCCCTCCCCAAACCTCATCCCCTCCTTCCACCTCTTCCCTCCTTCAAAACGTCTCCTCTCACCTGCGATCGCCGTCGCTAGCATTCCCTCCGCCTTCTCCGGGTAACCTTCTTTATCCTTCTCCGTCTCTTGCAGAGAGAGGACGAGTGATTTCAAGTCACGTACTGTTGACGTTACTGCGATAAGATGGAGAACGTGATCGTGGAGAGAGGGTAAGCTGATGAAAAAGAATGAGGGAAAATTGACCTCGAACCTCGGAGGGAGGTTTAATGAAATCTATCATTTTCAGGTGTTACGGACGTTTAACACTTACTCTCGAGAGGTATTGTTTCATCTTGATCGTTTGAAACACCATCCATGGTGTTTATTTTTCTTGAAAAGCGGAACGTTGATATTTTTGGAAATAATACACTGGAAAATATATAGGGTTTTAAACGACGTTACGTAGTAAGAAAGTGTTTGCACAGCGGTTATCTTGGTACTGTTCATCCTTCCTACTACCGTAAACAACGACTTTGACGACGAGCAGTTTAGATAAATCACATCGCTCTAAAATCGTCGACTTCAGAACTGTTCACCTCCATTCCATCCCAGGCTTTGATATTAGTCCTGTTAGGGTTACCTATCTTTAGATCCGTCACAGGCCTCCTCTTCAGGATCGTGTAGAAGGTCGTGTACCACGAAAGCTGGCCAGGAAAGGTACCCTAACAGGTGGAATAATAAATGAAGGTAAGAAGCTTTTAGCGAGGCCCAAGCGATAGCGAGATCGTTCGGCTGCTAGAGGACTGCTAGCGAGGACTGCTAGCGATCTGGACGTCGAACGTCCCAAACCCCTCACATCCTATCATTAACAGTGTCGTCGCCCCTTCTCCCACCCCAGAAAACCTCCATGCCCTCCTCCTCAATCCCATACTCCCGTCTCTCCTCAAACCCTTCCCCTCAACCTCCTCCTGCTCCCTCCAAAGTCCCCAAGGGGTTCCTCTCCCTAAAGAATGTACCTAAAATTCTAGCCATAATATTACTATTATCCATATTAACATACCTCGTATACGATACATTCCTAGGTCCTCACATAATATGGGACGAATTACTCTCTCTAAACAAATGGATAGAAAAATCAGGCTCAACAGGCCCAATCTACCTCTCAATAATCCTAATAATCCTAACCCTCCTCGGTATCCCAGCGACGATATTTATAATAGGTGGAGGTTTCGCTTTCACTGAGCGTTTCGGTACTTTAGGAATGTTGTATAATTTCGTAGCGTGTTATTTGGGTTGTACGGTTGGAGGTTGTTGTGCTTTTTTTTTGGGGAGGTACTTTTTTAGGGAGAGGGTTAGAACGTTTATTAGGAAGAGGAAGATGAGGATTGTTAGGGCTATTGATATTGCTATGAAGAAAGAAGGTGAGAGAGGGGAGAGGGGAGGGTTAGCAAATTACACGGAGAGGTAAACGGGGGGCCTTTTTACGGAAGGTTTGGCTTTCTGGAACGGTATTGTTTTTCTTACCCCCATCCAAACGACAGGCACAAAAATGGCAATCCTCCTCCGCATCGTCCCCTACATCCCCTGGAACGTCTTCAACTACATCGCCGGCGTGACAGGTATGCGTTTCTACAGCTACCTAATAGGTTCTATAGGGAGTTGGCCTTGGATTGTTATTTGTAGCTTTATTGGGAGTGGACTCAAGAGTTTGGATGAAGCGGCGAGTGGGACGAGTGGAGGGGATGATGGTGTTACTAATACTATTGTTCTTGTTGTAGGTGAGAAGAACAAAGAGACATGAGCGACGACAATTAAAAAAACTACTGACTCTTCACGCAAAAATTCAATACAAATATGAAGGTCTGAGCTCGACTATTATCACGACGGTTTTGGTTTCTCGTTACGCCCGTAGAGCCCTTGACGAGATAAAGGACGAGGAGAGGCTTTCGAGGATGTCTGATTCTAGCTTCGTTTTTACTGAGGTGAGTAAAAAAAAAATATTATCCCCAAGCTGACGATCGAATAGCGTTTCTTCTTCTTCTAACGTTTTGAAAAAAAAAATCATACAAAAACCACTCACACATCTCAACGCTTCAACAGGATGGCGGTAGCAGGCAAGTCAGCACTGCGAGCGGGGTGAGGAGTGAGGGGGGGATGACCGAGAGCGAGGAGGGGTTCTGGAAGGAGGGGCAGGGGGCGCCGTTGATACAGAGTGTGTGAGGTTATAGAGATGGTAGTTTTACGAACAAAACATCTTCTAAAAAATTGGTTCTACATTCAATTCCAGTTGCATCGTCGTTAACGTTTAACGAGTGCAAAAATTCTTATCTCACACTCTCGCTCACTCAACCATCCAAGCTAACCCTAAATGCGTCTCTGCCAGCATCTCTACGTCGTTGTTGACAGGGTCAACGCAATAAGTGTCCTGGCACACCAGCTTGTCAGGGCAACATCCGCCGTTAGGGCAGCAGATCTGACCATCTGGGCAGCACCCGTTTCTGAGAGGAGATACATTGCAGGAGCAGGGTGTGAGCAGGTCGACTCAAGGATGAGCTTTGGGGGGTCGTAAAACTACGATTGAAAACCAAATGTCCCTCGGAATTAACGACCTGGGCCGTTGTGGAATGAATTGAGGCTCTGTGGCGCGCTGGTGTTCTCTACTTACTTGCCACAACCGTGAGAACCCTGCTCACAGCATGAAGAATCACAAACATATCCATCGTCAGGACAACATTGCCCGGCGCTATCGCACCACGAAGTTGTTTGGGGGCACATGTGCCCGTCAACCGAGGCGACGGCGCAAGCAGCGGCGATGGCGGAGATGAGGAATTTCATTTTGGATCTTGGGAACCTTTTTTGCAACGATTCTTTTTTCTCGCGATCTTTGCACCATATATCTCTGGAACTTAAAGCGTTGCTTTTGTTCTTTACTTTGTCTAAGGGGAATGCGATTACCTCCTTTCATGACAGAAGTAACTGGCACCGCACAAGTTATCGTCGCAACTTGTTCACCTCACCTTCTTCAAGATCTTCTTTATCAAATCTTCGGTCCTACAGAACTGTAACCCTACAAGGCAACATAAATCACAACGAAGATATTATTTCTTTTGCAAAGTAATTTCAATGACCTTTCCATCCGTTCTTTGCAGCGATCTCAAATCTCCTATACCAATCTCGACAACAAAGTTCATTGACGCAGGGGTTCCCCTCTATGCAAGAACAAGACTCCGTGATTCCCATCTCCCTACAAGCCTCGGAGTAATCATCAGCCCTGCCAGTCTCCTCGACGTCCATTTCAGCTATGAGTTTCGCCATCTTCGCCCTGTCCTCCTGTTCCTGGACTGGATCCTCAATAATATATACCCAGTATTCGCGACCATCTCGTAGCCCCGTGAAGCATTTATTCTCGTCCTCAGTAACGTAAGGATTACCGAATTGAGACCTGTTGACAGAACGAAGCGGCGAGTCAGAATATTATAATAAAGAGTAGCTACGAAGGAATGCCTCCTCCCGCTTCACCCCAGCTTCATACCTGTCCGCAAATAGGAGCTCAGGGTGTTTTAATGTGGTCCCTCTTGTGTCAGTCTTGACGCTGCTCAACTTCACTTGACAGCCTGGCATTATATCAGAGAGACAGTACTCGGAATCCACCGTCGCCACTGGCAAACTTCCCAACGATATGTCAAACATTTCGCTGTACATGTTGTAGTGCAGTGTGACCTTTCCAGTGTCGGGGACGACAACTACTGGTGTTGGTTCCGGTTCTGGAATTGGTTCGGGAGTCGGCATCGGCGTCGGCGTCGGTATCACTTTCGGCTCTACTAGTCGAAACACGCAACGGTAGCTCTTGTTGGTCCTGGCAACCTTCTCCAAAACCTTGTTCACATCTGCCGAGTTGACGACAGACTTTCCTGAGACCGTTAATAAAACCATGTTGGGTAATATACCGGCGGACGCTGCCGAGCTGCGAGCTGCGACATTAACCACCATCGTTGGCTTGTCTTTGTCGAATGTAAGCCCCAAAGTCCCTGGCTGCAGAACAAATTCTTGACTCGGCTCTTTTGGTTTTGATCCTGTATGGGATTTTATGGGGGACAGCGATATTGTCACAACGTGGGCATCGCCGGAAATGGAAATTGTTTTAGTTGACGACGTCATCTTCCTGTCATTCGTCATTCGTTGGGTCTTGGGAAATTTGGCTTGTTCCTTGAATCTGACTGGGGCTTCTGATAGCCTGAAGGTACATAATAATATAAGAAGAAGAAGTTGACTTTGATCATCAAAAGAGTCATGTAAATAAGAAACCGACATTTCATTAAATTTTATCAGCACATTTTGTTAACTGCCGCGACAAGCATTTCAACTCCTTGAACCACGTTCGGCCCCCCGTAGCTAATCCTAACAGCCAGCCGCTGTGACGAGCGGAAGGTGTGATACATGACGTTGTTAGAAACGGCGAAGAAGTTCGTAGCAGCGATGTTAAGGATGGTAGTGCTGGCACAAGATGGTTGGCTCGGACGCAGGATGTGGAGAAACAATTGTGGTTAAATTATCTGACAACACCTTCTCTTACCTCCTCCTTCCAAACAAAAACTGGGACCTCAATCCCGTACTCTTCCCACAACTTCGGGGTAAGGAGTTTCTTAATACTGTTCACATCTTCACCAGGGAACGCCGTTAAAAGACGTTCGGTAGGTAGGAGAAGACTCACCATCGGAAGTGCCACATCAAAGTCAGTAGTAACACCTCCGAAAACCTTCACCTCTAAATCATTCATATTAAAACCTTCCTTCCAAATCCTGAAAACTTCCTCACGAAATACCTTAACCTCCTTTTGAAACGCATCTTCGGTAGCGACGACGCGGAGAAGGCAAGGAGTTAGGAGGATGAAGTTCTCGTAAGAGCGCGTAGATTCATCGTAAATTCCGCGGGTTATGTAATCCGTTAGGTACCCAGGTTGCGACGATTCAAGGTAGTATACGCTATTTGCTGGTGTTGCTGTAGATGAGCTGTTAGGTATTATACGCGTCAAATAAAATAAATCAATCTTATTAATATCTCTCAGCAAGTCTTTGTTGACGACTAAACCTCCAGCCGACCGTATCGTATGGCACCATTTGTGAAACGTGAGGACGTAAAAACACGCTCCCACATCGTCTATGTCTATTAGAGAAGATGGAAGGGAACCTGGAACGTGCGCGCCGTCGACGAGAGTAGGTATTTTCATAGTTTTACAGAGAGAGCATATCCTAGAAAGGAGAGTTAAGACGTTAGTTCAGTTTACTTAAAAAAAAAGAGTATTTCGATGATCTCACCTTTTGGCGGGGAATAGAATGCTTGGTTTGCTTGATACATGATCAAAAAGTACCATATCAACTTTGTCGTTCCTTCTAATCTCTTTTTCGAATTTTTCATATATCTCGTCAGTGTTGGTGTTATAATTAGTCGTGATTTGTATCCACCTTATTTTTTTTGATGTAACGAGATATGATAAACAGTCTTTTATTGAATGATATACACAGTCACTCGTTATAACAACAGAGGTATCCATCCATTTGAAGTTCTCGAGTACGCGAAATATCGCAGAAGATACAGAACATACGAAGTTTAAACTTTCAGGATTCGAAATTTTTAGATATTCGCATGCTGATTTTTTGCTACGTTTCAGTAATTCAGGGACTAAGCTTCTGTGGTATACCATAGGCTGTTCATAGCCTAGTTGAATGAGATGAGTGTTGAGGAGAAATGAGGAGGGGTAAGGGACTCCAAAGGCTCCAGTGTTGAGGTAAGTGGGGGAGGAGGAGGGGGGAGTGAGAGGGAGCGAAGATTCGTAGGCGTAGTAGTTTGCTAGGATGGTGGAGGTTGTGGGAGGTGGTGAGGACATGATATGAGGAGGTGCGGGTGTGAATGATTGCTTTTAAGACTTCAATGAATGAGGTTGACGACTTCTTTTTAAGACGCAAAGGGTAACTGTTTGTTGCAGAGGATGCGCTGGCTGGTCGACTCCCGCAATTGGAAACAATTTGATGGTTTTGTGGTTTCCCTGGAAAACATTAAGTTTTTTCGTCGTTTTAACAATTCTAGTGAAAGGCTCAAGGCTATATAAAACGTACGTAAAACTTAACCTCGTTAGACGTGATTTCAAACGTCTAACGAGAATACTACGTTGTCTCGTATTACAAATTATAAACATATATTATCGTGTTTCGTCTCAAGTCGCAAACATCATGCCTCTGAAACACTTCATTTATCATCCCCTAAAAGAAGAACGACCCTACGCAAAACGCTCCCACCGACAATTGAGGGACAACGTGAATATAGGGTTATACGTTGTGAATATAACTGTAAACCTTTACTCCCTTTACTCTAACCCTTTACTCTAACCCTTTCTTCACAGCCTTCTTGTCTCCATGCTATCCCCTCTTTTCACATTAAAAACAGCCACAACAGTCACACTCCTAATGTACCTCCTCAACCGATGTTCTCCGTTAAAACCGAGGTTCACACCTCATTCTATAATGTTACGTTCGAACCCTAACCGTTCCTTCCCCTCTCATTGTTCTTCTCGTCTCTATTCAACCTCCAATTCTAATTCTGACGATGAACTACCTCCAACCGGTCCTCCGATAAACTGGTACCCCGGGCACATCTCCTCCGCCGAAAACCAGCTTGAAAAGGTGAGAAACTGCAAAGAGCAAATCTCCTCGCCGGAATGCTTATAAATCTGCTGCCGTCTCCAACTGCGCTAGTTCGCTTCAGACGTCGAAAGTCGATGCCAGAAACCACCGCCATTCAATTCTAACGTCGTTACGGTCAAACAATTCATGCTTCCTCGCTTCGCTCGTCTTAGACCCTCTCAACCGTCGACCTAATCCTCGAAATTAGAGATTCTAGAGCCATACAATCAACAAGTCACCCTAAAATCGAGTCTTGGAGTCTAGGCGTCCAGAGGATTATAATATGCAGCAAGAGCGATTTGATACCTGAGAAGGCTATTAGGATGTGGAAGGATGGGAATTATAAAGCGTTTAAGAATCCGGTACAGAAGGAATTGACGAAGAGTCAAAGGGAGGTGAGAAAATATAAAAGAGGAAGGAATACCTTTTTGTTGTGGTGAAGTTTATAAAGTTTATTAACGTTATCCCGCCTTTTCCTCTAACACAATCCAAAAATAAACCCCCCCCCACGCCTCCCTCAGATAAAAAAGAATAAAATGCAGTCAACCTCCACAATCTCCACAATAGCCCACGTTCAAATCTCCGACATCCGTCTCCTAAAAGTCCACGACCTAAAACGTAAGATCCTCTCGCTATCTAAAAGCGTCAACGAGAAAAGGGTTAGTAGGGGGTTGTTGAAGAGGAGTGTTAGGGTTGCGGTTGTAGGGTTTCCTAATACGGGGAAGAGTATGGTTATTAATAAATTGGTTGGGAGGAGGTGAGAGTCGACATGAACATCTTTATCCTGCGTTTTGTTGAAAAACAAACTCTGAACAATTGAATAACGATTTAACACCGTAACAATTGCTCGTTGTTGTAACAGAATTGTTAAGTCCCAAAACACACCAGGAGTAACCCGTCAACTCCACTGGGTAAAAATAAAAGGAACCTCCCATTCCGTCGAAACGGCCTCCGGCGTCGTCTCTAAAGAAAACAAAGAATCGACATTCGAACTACTCGACACGCCTGGGATTATACCTACTAAATTAGTTTCAGACGTTCAGGGTAATGTATTAGCTGTTAATGGTTTAGTCGGCGAAAAGGGTTACGATAACGTGAATGTCGCGTCGAGTTTTTTGGAGAGGATTAGGTGGATTATTAAACAAGGGTTAGAGGATGTATGTTGTCCTGATTATAGGAAGGAAATGAAGAGGAGGTACGGATTGGATATTATGGATGGGGAGAGGGGGATGAAACTTTATGAGATTGCGGATGAGAGCTGTAAGGGGGATTTGGAGAATGCGGCGGTTAAGGTTATACAGGATTTTAGGCAGGGGAGGATGGGGAAGGTTTGTTTGGAGGTGCCGGAGGAGGAGGAGGGGGGGGAGGTTGAGAAGGTGAGAGAAGATGGAGATGGGAGGAAACAGGCTGGGAAATTACGTCAGCGCCCATGGCAAGGCACAAGTTGGGGGCGGAGGTGGTGCCCCTTTCACCCTGTTATCTTAGTTGTCGGGGGGTTCCTCTGGGCTCTGGCGCTCTGGCCCGACCCCGTTCCTCCCCGCTCTGGTCTTGGTTCCTTCCCGTGTGCCAAGCGAAGCAAGACCATGGTAACTAAACAGATGAACAGATTATATAATATAATAATACCGCTCGAGATGGGAGAAACAGGATGGGAAATTACGTTACAGGCCCTAACCCTAACACGCAATGATCGATTTTTTACGTGGCAGGAAATTTATGAGGAAGTCGACGAGAAGGCGGAGGAGAGGGAGGAGAAGAGAAGAGCCCTTGAAGAGGAAGGCAGGGTGCTCCCGAAGAAGGAGGAGGGGACGGACCCGTACAAGAGGTTCGACGGTTGGTGAACGGTTCGCAGTGATAAAGCGAGCCTTTTTTTACGTACGAATTTGTTGACCTTTTTTGAAGAAGTACTGAACATTACCTACAATCGAAGAGTCTGGGTGACGGATGGGGCTAGCAGAAAGTATTGAAACGAACCCGGATCTATTTTTTTCAGGGTTATGGTTATGGTTATGGTTATGGTTATGGTTATGGTTATGGTTATGGTTATGGTTATGGTTATGGT
>BRXY01000013.1:0-53950 GCA_030267945.1 Triparma strigata
CGGCGGGTCGTGGTAGCAGTTATCCTCGCACCAGGTGGCCTGGGCAGGGGTATTCCAAGGATAAACGCCCTTGTCGATATGCATGTCTTTCTCAATTGCTCCAAGCTATTCCCCTCTACCATTGACGTCTACGACTACGTTGCTCGGATGCAAACATCGCTCGGCAATCGCCCAGCGACGTTTTCCCTCCAATCGTAACACCAGAAGGTAAGAATTCCTCCATCCCTCGAAAACACACGCAACGCCTCCAACAACAACAACAAATACCCCAAAAAAACCAAAACGTTCAAACGTTATTTTTTTTCTCTCAATAGAATCTTATCTTATTGTTTAATATGTTAAAAAGTCGGTTCCCCCCCTTCCTCCTCCTCCTCCCCTTCGCTCTCCCCATAATCCCTAACATAATCATCCTCCTCCTCCCCCTCCTCCTCCTTCTCAACTTCAACTTCCTTCTCCTCATCTCTATTCCCTTTCATACTTTCCTTTTCTTTTCTATACAACAAATTAAGTCTTTCAGTTTTCTGCGAAGACGTTTCGGAACGATATCGGAGAGAGGAGAGGGGTTGGAGGAGGGATAAATCTTGACTTGAAGTTAATTCAGAAGGATAATATATACCTCGAACTGTTGAACTACGGGAGGATAAGAGGCGGGAGAGGATGCGGGAGGGTGAAGAGGCGGATTGGAGTTGGTTGCGGGAGTGGTAGGAGGTGGGGGGGAGGTGGGGGGGGGAAGGGTGGAGGTAGGACTGTGATTTTATTAGACCTGTTATGGAACGCATTTGGTTGGCGCGTTTGTGGAGGAGCTTCTTTTTTAGACGGTGGCGGGGGTAGGGGGGGAGCTGGAGGAGGGGGTAGAGGGTTAGGTTGTCTTGGGAGGTTAGGAGGAAGGCGTTGTAAGAGGGGTCGAGCTGTTTGGGGGAAGGACGTTAGATTAAGGAGAGATAAGGGTTACATTTGGGGATGGGGACGTCTCACCTTGGATAAGGCACGGGTGCCGTGTGCGGACATGGGTCCGTTCGGTTTTTTCCTGCTCATGAGAAAGGAACGTTAGGGGGGGGGGGGCTGCTGCTGATGAGGGGAGGAGTCGGAATAGTGTTAGTGAAAATCGGTGAAGATGGGATGAGGGCACTGATCAGGGGCAACTAACAGCGTAGCTAACAGCGTAGTAACCCTAAGCGAGAATCGATGTAAAAAGTGTCCACATGATACGACATAATACCACCACGCGAGCCTTTGTCCCATATTAACAACAAAAACAGGCGCAATACAACATAATGCGGAGGTCTGGGGCGGGGCCATCGGATGGGCCGCAGGGCAACCTTGTGGAAATACTGCGCATATTCAGCGGTGTTCGTTCGTACGGATAGGTTATTAGAAGGTGTTGGGTAGCTCTCGTTAATTATAAAAGGTTATCGGTGTGCGTAATTGTGTAGAATTTACCAAAAAGGAGTATTTACCTTTTCCAGCCATTATTTGTCAGAAGAAGTTTAATCATTCTGCGCCACAGACCTTCTTATAATTTGTTATCGAATAAGTTGCCATTGGAAATAGTGATTTGGCATTATAATACGAAACGTTAAAGTCGCAAGCGGTCGCAAGCGTCGATAATTTTCATAGAACTCTCTGTGGGACCCGTCGCTCGAACGAGTCGCTCTCTCTCGAGTCGCTCTCTCATCACTGAATAAAAAAAACATAATATAATAATGGACGCCTTCACGTTCGCTGGTTCTGATGATGATGTAATCATTGATGTTAATGGAGACGTAGGTCCTGTTTCAGGAACAGGAAAAGGAAAAGAGGTAAGAAGTGCAAATGAAAGTCAGAAGAAAAGAAAACTGTTACACTTCCTGTTACACTTCCTGCTCACGCTTCCCTTTGTAAACGTTCCTTCTTCTTCAGTCAAAGCAACTCCGTCCCTCAACAATCTACCTCGGCTCCTCACCTCGTCACATAACTCTCCTAAAGTCTCTCCAAAAGAAGGACCCCAAAACCGTCACCTCAACCTTAAAGTCTCTCCCCGACCTCCTGACCTCATCCTCCCCCGTCGAGCTCCGTCCCTTCTTATCAACGTTTACGACTCTCCTCCCTAATCTCCTTTCTCCATCCGCCAACGTTCCCGTCCTCATTCAAACTCTGAAGGTGTTCAAACTTACCTTGCAGGTCGTTCCTAAGATGAGTAAACTTTTGTACGAGGGGGAGGTGACTACTTGTGTTCTAGAGTTGAACTTTCATTCGACTAAACAGGTTAAGGATGAAGGTGAGGGAATGGAGGGAACGTCTGTGGGTGGTAGGGAACGTCTGTGGAGAGGAGGGAACGTATGTGAAAAGCGGGGAACGTCTGGAAGGAGGAAGGAGCTGAAGCAGCCAAGCGGAACCGCCCAGGCGACAGCTTTTCACAGACGACCGACCGACACAGGCGACCGACAGACACAGGCGACCGACAGACACAGACGACCGATGGAATGGAATGATATGGAATACACACTAACCCATTTGCTCTGCCCACACCCCAGCCTCCTCCATAACCCCCCTCCTCCGCACAACATACCCCTCCCTCCTCCCTTCCCTCCTCTTCCTCCTCCCCCCAAACCCCCCCATAAAATCCCTCCAGCTTTTAACCCTCTTCCCACCCTCCGCCGAGACCCTCCTCCCGCTCCTTCACCCTGATAAATCGAAGGAATCTGAGAATTCCCTCCTCGCGTTACATCTTCTGAAACCTCCTGCTCACTTCGCTTCCCAATGTCCACCTCTAACAGAATCCTCCTTCAAAGCCCTCCTCTCCCACCCCCTAAATCCGTCCGCCCACGTCCTCTGCACCCTCCAGCATTACTCCACCTTCCCTTCATGTCCTTTAAACCCACCCCCACCCCAATCCTCCCTCCTCCTCCTCGTCCTATTATCTTACAAATTGAATTTCCACTCTCACTCTTTAAAATTCTCCGAAAATTTAAATGAACTTGAAAAAGTCGAAGCTTCAGCATACACTGATAATTTAATAAAATGTTCTTTAAATAACGTAATTGATTCAGATCTTAGATGGAAGTTATCGAAGTATTACCCTTGGTACATCGGTGTTAAAAGTATACCTTTAACTGGTACGTACATTCATGATTTAAATTTATTTAATGAGGTTAATGGTTGGGATGAAGTTGGTGATGATGTTGTTATTTTTATGTGGGAGAGCTTTAAGAATACAGAGAGGGGGAGGAGGAGACAGTATATTATGAGGGGGGGGAAGGTTTGGAAGGAGGTGAGATAAGGACCAAGCAAGGGGGGTTTTTTATTTAAGGGGATTATATATTTATATTAACGTGACCTTTTTTTTTTTTATTAACACAAACCCTAACCCAACCCCCCTTACCAGCTTGATTTCAGTGGTTTTTACTGGGGTGGTAAAGGTTGGGAATGCACCCTCTCCGATCTCGAATCCGTCAAAGGTCAAGCTTCCTATTCCAACATAAATTACTGCCGTCTCCTCATCGAAGAAGGTAGGATTAACCTTGGGCTCGTTAAGGAGCTTGAAAAGGGTATGAGAGGGTTGATACTTGAAAGGGTTATTGAAGATAGGAATGTGTGCGAGTATGTTGTTGATCATTATGAGGATAACGAAGGTGAGGATGGATAGTAACACGGAGCAAGCGTTCGAACGAACGTGTTCCGAATCGAGGTTTATGTTATGAAGAATGGAAGCGTTCGTTTACCCCCTCCAATACAACCTAATCCCCCCGCATTACAGATTTCTGGGCCTTAAATTACTCCCACATCAAACATAAAGTCCCTCCCCTCAGCGTCTGCGAAAAAGGTGAGACTGTGAACTCGGTTCAAATTTAACCAACCATCGTCACTACATAATTCTAACTCGTAACGTTCGCTCCCCACTCCCAACCTACGCACAGCCGTCGCCCACGGCTCCTTCGAAACCCTCCTAGAAAGCAAAAAACTCTACCCTGCCACATCCTTCGAATGCCACGACTGGTCGACCTTCCTATCCTCAAAGTCATCCTACTCCAACTCCTACCCCCCCTCCCTAATCCACTCCGTAATAAAAGACAACCTAAAAAGCCTCCCCCCCTCCCTAATAAAATACCTCCCCCTAGACCTCCGCTCACCTCTAATCCTCGATTCACTATCCCGCCTCTCCTCAACAACTTTAAAACAAGCTTACACCTTACCAACCTACTCCTCCGGCGACGTCGTCTTATGTAAAAGAAACGCAACCGTCGTGCAAGGTGTGGTTAAAATCGTTCACAGAGACTCAATGCCTCTACTATATTACACAGTGGTCGCGAACGGTACAGAATTTCAGACTGAGAAAATCAGCGACTTGCCTATATGGGGGGAGAGGCCTGAGGTGGAGGAGGAATATGTTGAAGGTTGTATTGAGAGGATTGAGGAGGAGGGGGCGACGGAATGTTTGAGGGTTTTAATGGAGTTTTATAAGGGGAGGAAGGGGTTGGGAAGTTTACATGCGAGGATTAGGGAGGCGATATTGAAGATTGATGGAGAGAAGATTGGAAAGGCATTTTTGGGATTGGGAGGAAAGTGGGGGGTTGGGTGGGCGAAAATCGTCGACGACGTTGAGAAATTTGTCGAGGAGGTGCTGGAGAAGGTGGGGAGGGGGAGCAACGAAATTCTCGGAGACGCGAGCTTCTGGGTCGGAGAAGAGAGGCTCAAAGACATAATCAAGAGCGTAAACTTGAACCTGAAAAGCAACGCCATGAACGTCAACAACTTCAAGCTAGGCCTCCAACACGCCCTGAAAGTTCAGAGGTCCCTCTCCCGCAACAAGTTCCCGAACATTACCAACCCGGATCTCTCAGCAGTAAAATCCGTCGTCAAGCTATTCGTGCGAGATCCTAACTCCATGAAGGACGTCTGCTTCGAGTTCTTCAAGGTCGGAAAGCTTCGAGACAGTGAGTTCGAGCGGCACATCGTCTCGAGCGTCAAGTCCAACAGCGACGGTCTCCTGAAACTCCTAGGATCGAACGAAGTGGGTCACCTGGCGTACAAGTTTTTGGACGTTCATGCGAGGTTGGCTGACGTCAAGGGGGAGGACGTCACAGACGATGAGTTCAAAAGAATCAGGGCCAACGTAGAGGAGAGGTTCGGAGGTTGGGAGGTAGAAGAGAGGGAGGAGGTAGAGGAGGTCGTCCAGTGGGCCGTCGGTGTTTTACCGAGGGGCTTGAGGGAGGTCTTCGAGGGCGAAGAAGGGATCAGCTGCGTGGTCGACTCGAAAAAGCCTGCGGCTAACCAAGATCCCGAGCCGGCCGCGGAGACGGCGGAGGAGAAAATCGAGGAGATGGTGGCCAAAACTCAAACCTTTATCCTCTTGACGACTTACGCGGAGAGAAGCCCCAAAACGGCGCAGTACAGCAATTTCGCCGGAGACGGTGTGGACAAAATCCTGAACCTCCTGGCGAGTTTGGTCGAGCCCGGGCTCGAGACCGAGACTTGGATAAAATGCCTCGATTTTCACGACGCCGACTGCTCCTCTGAGACTTACCTCCAGAACCTGTCCAACCTCGCGTTTCTGAAGTCTCTCACCACGCGACTCGTCAAGTCGTGGTACGACTCCGTCCGCAACAAGGAGAACAAGTTGAACGCAGAGGAGTTCGTAGTGCTTAGGTAAGATGATCGGGAATAAGGATATTATATAATTGTTGACTCCGTTTCCCGGTACCAACATAATGCTAACTCGTCGCTTCGCTACTCTCTCCTCACTAAGGGGGCGGAAGGTCGTCGTCAAAGACGAAGTGGACAACATCCTCAAGGCCGGTCGTGCCAAGCTGGGCGACATGAACGTCGAAGGAAACATCGCTAGCGGAGAAATTACTGCCAGGTACATGCAGGACGAGTGCGCCCTCAGCGTGACCGTGATCCTCCCGAAAACGTACCCCCTCGCCGACGCCCGGATCGACACCGCGAACTCCCTCGAGGTTCCGGGCAAGAAATGGGGTCTGGCGCTGAGCTGCATGCTAAAGGCCGGTTCGTGCATCCTCGACGCCCTGCTGCTCTGGAAGGACAACATCGACTGCGAGTTCACTGGCGTCGAGCCCTGCCCGATCTGCTACGCCGTCCTGGACCCGAAGACTAGATGTGTGCCTGGGCTAGAGTGCGGGACGTGCCACACCAAGTTCCACCGGGGCTGCCTTGTGAAGTGGTTCGCCCAGAGCGGGAAGGAGGCTTGCGTCATTTGCCAACAAGAGACTGTCAATATTGGAGGGGGTAGAAGGGGTAAAAGATAGCACAAACGATGATTACGTTCGAAAAAAGATTGGAGGGTTTTCGTTTCGTTGAATTTACATTAACATTTTTAATAAAACAGGCGAGAAAAAGACTCCCGCATTACACACACACACACACACACACAACACAACACAAACACAAACACACACACACACACAATTTTATACTCTGAGGATCTGTAATTTGTTTTGGAAGGCGATTGATATCCAGTCGGGCTGGGCTGCGCTCCATATCATGTTGTTGATCTCCGACTTTGCGTCGTACGCGAGGATGGGCTCCTCTACGGGTCGAGGAAGCGTCTGAAGGTCCCAGATGAGAGCCTTCGAGTCGTCGCCGCACGTGCATATATGGGACGAACTGTGTGGTGCCCACGACACTGCATTGACAGCCGATGTGTGGCCTTTGAGCTGAGAGGGCGCGCGTGAGTAGAGGGGGAGTTAGCAAAGTTCGGAGCGAAAACTCTTAATATGAACACGGCCACAACCCTTCATTTCAAAGTCCCCCGATATGCGGATTGGCTTGTCGGAACCTTAATATCCGGGTCCCCGTTACCGCGAAACATCGTTGCGTCTGGTCGGGGTTGTACCTGTACTCGGACACCAAATAACAACGCTTGTGCAGAGTAACGATTCGGGGCCTTTCTTTTCTTACCTCGGCTACCGGCATGGACGGCACTCGAATGTCGAGGATGACGACGAACGACTTGTCTGATGAGAATGTGGCAAGGTAATTGGGATCCTGTTTGTTCCATCCTAACCTAATGAGAGGTGTCAGTCTGCGGGTTGATTTCTTAGCGTCGTGCACCGGCGACTCGTAGATTATGGTCGAGTGTTCTGTGTGGAGCGTGGGCGTTAGAATTACGGTTGTGGAGACGGCGGAGGAGAGAATCGAGGAGGTGAGGGAGACGAAGTGCTGAGTCTCACTTCTCACTCACCTAAACTCCTCAAATCGAACATCCTCACTGATCCGTCCGCCCCGCAGCTCGCGAACACGTCCTTCCCCCTTGCGAACGCGATGTCGAAGACTTCGGCGTCATGGGCTATCAGCTGCGTTCGGGCCTGACAAGTGTTAACATCCCAGATTGTGCAGGTGGTGTCGATACTGCGACGGACGGAGCGAGTCACGTGATCGATGTTAACGAGTTAGTAAGGCGTAGCTAAGAAAAGGAGAGCACAGCGAAATGCGAACTAGTAATCAAGTGCGAGCCTCACCTGGAGGTGCCAATTATTGACGGGTCTGTCTCGTTCCAATCGAAGCTGAAGGTGAATTTGACGCGGGTTAGAAGAGAGAGAGAGACGGGGGGGGAGGGGGAGGGAGAGAGAGAGAGGGTGGCAATCTCTCACAGCGAGGCAGCCCATCTCCGTCGAGCTCAGAAAAGTATAACACATTTCACAATACCAGGTGGAGGTTGTTGGTCGCTCCGCTCCCTCGGTGTTCGCCCATTTCCCGTCTCACCTTGTCAAAGGAGCGCAGTACTCCGAATTTTTATTGTTGTCAAGCAGGCTGAGCTGCTTGGCGGAGTCGTGGCCGGTCCCCTTTCCGTCGTCTGTTATATCCCAAAGCCTCAAATAATCGCCAGTGGTCGCCATCAGGTCCTTCCCTTCTGTCGCCGGACTCCAGAGAATCTTCGTGCAGGGGTAAGGGTGGTCGAATTCGCAGCTGACGAAGAACGGATTAGCGTTCGGATTCGGGTCGTAGAACTGACCGGAGGGGTCGCTCTCCTTCTTCTTTACGATCTGAGGAAGGGCGATTTGTTGTGTGTGCCGGCGGGGGGTGAGAATTTACGGCGGAAAGCGGATAAACAGCAGTGTGTTGTGCGAACACAGAGAGCGAGGGAGGTGTTGACATATTTATGACTGAACTCACCTGCACCTTGTTCGAATACTCCTCCATGAATGAGCCGCATGCCAGCCGGAACTGTTTGCGTGTGTTGGTTTGCGGGGTGGGGTGGGGTGTTAGAATTAAAAGTGAGTTTGAAACAGCTCGTCGGCGCTCCAATTTGCACCTTCTTTAGCGACTTTGTTCAAACTACTGACGGGGGCTGACCCCGGGGAACTTCTCACTTCTCTTACCTTTGCATTCGGGTTTGTGCGGTGGCTCCACGCCAGGCCAAAGATAGGCCACGGCGCAGTATAGGTATAGATTTCCTTGCGTGATTCCGTCATTGTGAGGCGCAGGGGATGATCTCAAGTGCTTGTCTAATTCGGGTCAAATTCTAAAGCCAGAGTTCTGTTCTCAAAAACTCAATATTCAAATCGCGCCCAAATCGCACCGTTGACGGACATTTTTGCTGCAGCCCGCCGCAACATTCAATACACTGAATATGACAATTAAGTTCAAAATAATGTTCAAGCGCGGACTTCTAGTCGCATTCACATTCTTGGCCATCACATTGCCACTTGTCGCCGCAGTCGAGGTTCGTAGGCTGCAAGACTCATCTTGCAAGACTCATCTTACGCTCCCACCTCGGTATTTTCTAACTTACTTTCTTCGCGCCCTCCGCCCTGCAGTTCGAAGCGACTGGGGAATGGCAGGTCTTGCCGGACGGTGACTCTGTCCCCGCTGGCCTGCACGTAAGAGTCGACATGACGACGGGGCAACGCTGGGCCAAGATAGCATCATCGGGCGACGACGAGCTGATAACTACGCAAGAGCAGGTCGAGGCGATGCGATCCGGGAATTACGGCGGCGGCGGAGAGGGCGGCAAGCCCGGAACTTCATCGTCTTTAATCGTTACTGAGCCCAAGCCTCCTCCTACTTTCGATTACGATTTGATGTACCGGACCTACCTGCGTATTCCCTCTGCCGTCCGGCCTCCCCTCCCTGACAGGGACGCCCTGTCTGATGAGGACTGGGAGGCCGCCATGAAACAGATATGGGAAGACAGGCAGAAGACCCTAAAAGAGGCCATGGATAATATAGTGGACGTTCCCGATGTCCTTCAGGAGATGATCAATAAAATCGCGAACTCTAGCTCGCCGCTGACTCCGACTCCCACTCAAGTCGAGGATCTAATATTTGAGCTCGGCGAACTCGAGTACCTCCTTTCCGACCTCGACGTGGCCCGTGACTTCTACATTCTCGGCGGTTGGCCAATCCTCATCAATCTCCTATCCCACTCCGACCCTTCGATTCTTGATTTGGCGTTGCACTGCGTAGGCACAGCGGTGAAGAATGCGGGGGAGTTCGAGGACTGGATGTTGGAGAACGATGCGATGGCTATGAGGAGCGTCGTTGCTTTGCTGGATGGTGGCGATGGTGGCGACAGTGTAGGGAATAATAATAATAATAAGTTGATCTACGCCTTAGGTGAGTTGGAGGTTGGAGTGTGTATGTGTACGAGTTGATGGTATCCGTGCTTACCTGAGACCACTTTGCTTCGCTTCGCTTCGCGCAGGCTCAATGCTACGGGGGAACGCTGACGTCCTTAACAAGTTTAGAGAATTGGGAGGGCCCGAGAAACTTTTGAAGGCCGGCAGAACGTTCGAGGGAAAGGCCCTGACCAAGGCGTGCGCTCTTGCTGGGGATATTGAGCTGGAGGGGTGGTGCGTCCCGTGCAGTAGAGTGCTGCTAATTTCTGAGTCCATGGGCGATCACGAGACGGCCCTCAAGAGTCTGAGATCCTTCAAATGTCGGGATGTCGAGGGCACAAAGGTCAGGGGGGCGCTGAAAGGGGTGCAGAAGAAGTGGGGAAAGATGGACAAGGAATGGAGACAAGAGGTGGAGGCATTAGCGCAGTCCGTAATAGAGTCGTTAAAGTAAACACAAATCTTTTCATCATGTCAAATTTCAGATTCGTAATCTATCATTTCCAGAGGCTAGTAATTATATCAGTCAACGAGACATCACTCTGGTTTACATCGTTTTTGTCTTCAGCATTATCGTCTGCCCACATTACCCCGTCCATTGCGGCGAGGTCATAGATTGCCGAGTTTGACCTTTTCGGCTTGTACTTGGCGATAACTTCTTCTTTCTCATCCACCTTTTTTTCACTTACTTCTTCTTCTACGTTTACTTTCTCCTCTTCCTCGTCCTCGTCCTCGTCCTTCTCCTTCTCCTTCTTCTCGAGCTTTGAACGAAGGGACATAACCTCGTTCACCAGAGTCTCTATCTGTTTATCTTTTTTTTCCATGGACGCCGCCATTTTCGAAATAATGCTTCGTATTTCTGCATCGTCCGTTTGCAGGGGTTGTGTTTGTGGTTGTGGTTGGGGTTGTGGTTGGGGTTGTGGTTGGGGTTGTGGTTGGGGTTGGGGTTGGGGTTGGGGTTGGGGTGCGGGTGCGGGTGCGGGTGCGGGTGCGGGCGGAATTTGCGGTGGAGAAAAATACTGCTGCTGCTGCTGTCGCAACTGTTGAAGGCCCTGCTCCTCAAGAATTTCTCCAACCTT
Organism: Triparma strigata; assembly: GCA_030267945.1. Lineage (NCBI taxonomy): Eukaryota > Bolidophyceae > Parmales > Triparmaceae > Triparma > Triparma strigata. Next base: position 10,634 of record BRXY01000013.1, read on the forward strand.
CTCGAGCAGACTGGCCTCCCCCGTCTCCCTCTTCAACAACAAATCTTTCCACTCGTCGATCTGATCCTGCGCATCCGCCATCCACACCGTGAATGCCGACATATTCGAGGGAGACTGAGACTGTCGGGGAGATTCCCGCTCCAACCTCTCCAACCTCTCCAACCTTGCCTCCAGGTCAAGTTCTTCATGGCCCAGGTCCAACCTCGTCTTCTTCTTCTTCTTCTTCTCGCTATGCGACAGATATCTACCTATCAGCCTCAATCTGACCTGCTCGCTGCGTATCAAAGAATCCACTGAAGAAGAACTGGAAGAGTCACTGTCCCCATCCCAATCACCATCCGCAAGAGAGGAGGGATCCATGCTTTGTGGGACAGTGGATTGATTGCAGAACAACGGCGCCGGGGTTCCGCAGAGAAAAATCTGCTGTAGGACCCAGTGAACGGTAGCTATAACCTCAGATCAAAGTCGAATGAAGAACACAGAACACAATTTTTATCGCTATCGATCGAATTTTGAGATGCCGGAGAATCGCTGGGAGCCTTGCTGGGTTAGATTTGTTTTGATATTGAATTTTCAACGCTGTCCCGATTTTGTCTGCCAGCCCACTATTTTCTTGCGCATCTGGTCTAGCTTGCAGCATCTCCTCATATTATCGTCGAAGCGGTCTCCACGCTCAGTTTTAAAACCACCCCCAAAGCGGCATAACACCAGCCCACCCGGCACCGAAACCTCTCCTAATTCCTGTCTCGAATCGTCCCTAGCCCCCTGAAGCTTTCGTCCCATGGGGTCTGGTATATCCACTGAGGCGCTCAGAGCTGACCAGAAGGCTCAAGTGATGCAAAACATGGCACAGGCCCTCGATGAAGCAGATCCCGAAGCCCCGCCGGCAATGGTTGTGAACCAGGTCAAGTTCGCGGCGTCCACGATACTGAATGGGTTCGGTGTGAGCGTTGATCCAGACAGTCCTTCGCGAATGTTGGGAAAGAAGACCAGGAGGTGAGTAGAAGGACCGGTTCTGTCACAGTTCAAGGGTCGGCCCGTTCAGCAAGCGGAGCGAGCCGTGGCCCGAAGCGACGAGTTACACGGACGACGTGCTCGGCTGAGGCGACTAAAATCACGTAGTTCATGCTAAGTTCTTGGGGATATAGAGCGGCCGAATCCATAATCTCTGTGTCACGATCTGTGATCTGCATCTAACCCAACCCCGTCCGCAGCGCTAGCTCCGGGACGATGGAAGAGCTGAAGGGGAAAGCCATGAGCCCCGTCGGTGGTATTAAGAAATCTATATCCAGCCTTGGGTCGGGCAACTTGGACGATGACGTGGATGGGGATACGACTAGACTTCTTCGGACTCTTAGTTTGAATTACGAGGAAGAGGTGAGGAGCTGTGTAGTGGCGAGCGAGGCGAGGAGCGAAGCGACGAGTATATTATTCAACGAAACGCGTCTACTTCCGTCGCACAAGTCGTCGACCAAACTTCCCTCCTCTTATTGCTTTGCTCGCTGCTCCTCACACGCTCACACGCCAACTCACATCATTTTTCACAATTCATTTTTACACAGGAGAGCCAAATTACCTCCGCTCCATCCCCTCTTTCACGCTCGAACTTCCGAAAGCGTCGCCTCACATACGCCAAGCGTGGGCGCCGCATAGCAAGCCAGGAAATGCAGGAGAAGAGTGTGTTCTCTGCGGGAGAGATCGGGGAGGATCCCAACATGGCACCACCATTCCCACCTTCTATTTGCGGGACTTACAGCTGCCACGGAATAGAGCCGGCATACGACGAAGTGGACAGGTCAGACGTCGTCATCGCCAAAATCAACCAAGATAGAGGGTGCGTGGCGTACCCGTACGGACTCGACAGAAAGCAGGCTCTCTTTGCGGCCTTGGATGGGCACGGAGAGATGGGAGAGATGGTGTCTGGCTTTGCGATGCACGAAATTCAGTCGCGCTTAGAAAACCACCCCGACTTCATACCAGACATCGAGAAGGCTTTCAAGGAGGTGAGTCTGCAGCAGCATACCCGCATTTGCATTCGGTTCTATGTGACGAGGTTGAAATGGCGAAAGTGCTCACACATCTCACACACACCTCGCACACCTCGCACACCTCACACAGGTCTTCGTTGAAGTCGACGAGGCCCTTAAGGACCAGAAGAGCATTGACGCCATGTACAGTGGCACCACGGTCGTCGCGGTTCTGATGCGAGACAAGCAGCTCTACATTTCAAATTGTGGCGACTCCAGGGCCGTTATGGCCAAGAGGAACATAAACGGGGAGGTCGTCGCGGTAAACCTCTCAGAAGATCAGAACCCGAACAAACCGGACGAGCAAGCTAGGATAGAGGCGGCCGGAGGTTTCGTGTCGCCCCCCCCGGAACCCGGGCTATCTGCGCGCGTCTGGCTTGACGCCGACTTTACGCAGATTGGGTTGGCCATGGCAAGATCGATTGGCGACCACGCTGTCTCGCCAGTTGGAGTCATCGCCGAGCCTGTGGTAACCGAGTACACCATCACGGACGATGACGAGTTCATGATTGCTGCCTCCGACGGAGTGTGGGAGTTCATTGAGTCTGAGGAGGTGAGCCGAAGGGGGGGGGGGGGGGAAGAGAAGTGACGAGTTCTCATATTTGGAAAGAGTCAGTGCATGTTTTCATTGAAGATGCCTCTTGCTCCCAGCAGGAGAAAAAACCGTAGATAAGTTATTAGATATGACAACCTTCTCACACAGTCCCACGCAAACACCGTACTACTCCACACCACACCAACCTGCACAGGCCGTCTCAATCATCCAGAGGTACATCGCCGAGGGCGCAAACAAGGCGTGCGAGGTTCTCATCGAAACTGCAGCCCAGCGCTGGAGAGAGTACGAAGGAGATTACAGAGATGACATCACAGCTGTCGTCGTCAAAGTTCAGGAGATTTTTCAGGCTGTTGACGAAGAAGATGCCAAGATAGAGGCGGACATCGCTGAGATGTGGGACGGAAATCAACCGTGAGGCGAGTGGGGTGTAGGGGGTGGAGAGGGTGGAGATGGGGGTGTGCGCATTAAATTGATTGTGGGGGGTGCATGCATTATAGGTCGTCAGAACAGACGACAGAACATAGGGGGGCGAAGGACGGCATGTGGATGCTGTGTAGCCCAGGCCAGCAATACTATTGAAAAAACTGTATTGCTGGAAATTACGCTTGAAACTATGGAGAAGATTGGGACTAGGAATATTATTCATGTAGGCTACGTTTAGTTTAGGTAGTCGCTATGATTTATATATATAATTCAAGAGAGAATTGTTCGTTTCGTCAAAAAATGATTTTTGTAAATTTTTGTGATTTTGGTTACAGGTTGACCTAGCGTACGGCAACGTAGACCCATTCCATCCCCCAGAGGGATAGATAGTGTTACCCAGCAAATTACCACAGTTCTCCTTACTTCTTATCATTTAGTACTACGCAATCTTATCACATTTGTACACACATTTTTTATTTTTTACTCGTTTTAGAAAGGATTTGATGGATAAGTCTTGGTCATATTCTTCACTTTGAGACCTCTAAGAGGAATAATTTGGCATTAAACAGGACAAAAAAGGACTAAAGGGAATTCTATAAAAAAACAAAGGAAGCTCCAATTTGTCCCAAAAAGTTCTCAAACATTCTTGAATATCATCAGTATTCTAAATATTGAACTTACTTTGTCTATTGCTCTTTTAATCATCAAAATCCTATCAGCTAAGATGACAAAGATGGACTTTGTTTGAAAAATCTAATACAGTAAAAGTTCTTTGAGAGGTCTTGTGGTGAATAATATGGATAAAATTGAAGACTATAATGTCTTTGTCCAGAGATACATTTCTCTGGAAAACAAATCGACCGCTTTCCTGCCTCTGTGAAGGATCGCTGCTCTCTACGTTCTCAGAATTAGTTATTCTCTCACCCAATATAAGTTTTTAGCTACACACCAACGCCCTGGAAGCGATACAGCAACATATCCTTTTTCAGAAGCCGACACAGATCACACATGTGTAATTCATTCCTCCTGCTGCTCCTAGCGCTCGTCGCGCCCTGGCCAACCCTAACTTTCCTCACAACGCCGACGCCGCGGCGGAACAATCCACCACTCTCAGACACTAAGACTCGCAACCTCAAGGCGAAGGAAGAAGTCGACGAGGTCGCAGTCGAGGGCGCTCAATTTTTTGGAGGAGCAGCTGCTAAGGACGTGCTTCTGGACGACAGCGAGGACCTAACGTACACGAAGAGCACGGATGAGGGGTTCGTTTCGCGCGAGGTCCTCTTCGATTCCCCCGAGGCTTTCGCCCTTGCCATGCAAATCCAAAAGCACCTCTCCTCCTCCTCCTCCTCCTCCTCCTCCTCCTCCTCCTCCTCCTCCTCCTCCTGTATTACTTTCGCCCCCGGCTTCAAATACAGCTCGCCCCTGAACCCTAAATCCGCCTTCGCCACCCCAACTAAGCGCGTGGAGAGAGCGGCCTCTTATTTCAAGAACCTTGACGTGGCAATAATAGGCGGTGAGATGGTTTCCCCGTCCACCATTGACATTCGGTGGAAGGTGGCTCTCAATTGGCCCACGTTCTGGCTTCCGCGGATCGCCGTGGGGGGTGTCTCCCGAATCGAGTTTGATTCGTCCTCCCTTTCCTCCACACCGACTGCTCTGTCCTGGTCTGACAAGCTTAACGGCAGCGATTCCATTTCCCTCGAATCTCGCATCTTGGACCAGATCCTTCCTAGATTTTGGGACACGTACCACATCGGCATGGCTCCCTCCTGCGAGCTGAAGGAGCGATTCGAACAGAAGGTCGATGCCCTGTTCCCTCGCCCATACAAGCTCTTCAAATCTCCTGCAACTCTCGAGTTGCGTGCCTCCATCAGGGACAAGGTCGGTCGTAGCGGGCGGTTGGCGAGTTGCCTTCCCGACTCGATGTTTTCGAACATCATTAAAACGGTTGGCCCTAGCACCGAGAAGTACGTCCCTTCCGGCCCCGTTGAGATATCAATCTCCTCCGCGGAGGAAGGTAAGAAATGAAACCCGTCACTCTCCCAGCCCCACCCAATTCTAACTCGCTACGCTCGGCACAGATAGCAAAGAGAGCATCATTGAGTGGGCGGTCCCCGTCCCATCCAACTTCATCGCCGCCAACGAAAATCTCTTCCCCGTTGGCGACAGCAACTTCCTGGACGACGAGGAAATGGAAAATGGCGAGGTCTCATCGTCTGACGCGGCGTTCTACGATACGAAGGAACGTCCCTATCTCGTCGTAACTCCCAAGAGGCAATTTGCCACGATCAAGTTCGGCGGGTCAGCCCAGGACGACGGGATAGGCAAGGCGCGAAAATCTCTTTATGACGCTGTCACGAAGGATGGGCACAAAATTATGAAAGACGAGAAGGGCAGGCCCAAGTTCTTCTTCCTGCAGAACAACGCCAAGGTGGCCTGGACCGAAAAGGGTTTGGGCATGGCCATCTACGAATGGCGCCCCGATTACTTGCAAACTAACGAAGTGGGGATAGAGCTTGAATTTACTCCTTGATCACATGACAAAAAGACAAATCTTACATTTATTATTAGATTCTCTATTCACGTTGGGCCTGAAACATCCTTAGAATTTCTTCGCTGGTCGTGGCTTCCTCAATACCCTTATCCTTCCGCTCCCTAACAAAACGCGGAAATCTCAGACCAATTCCTCTGCCCCCCTCCTCACCATCGTCGCCAAAGTCATCCTCGGCAATGCCCAGCGTTGCGGAATGTACAGGCGAGGCAGTCAGATCGGCCCCCTTTATTTCCCACACCTCGCAGGGCTCCCAAAAGTAGCAATTGGTCTCCCTGCTGTTCACCCTGCGAAGAGCGAAGCGAGTCGCATTAAGATTGGCGTTAACAAGTTAGATTTGCGTAGCGGTAATAGTGCGGAAGACCAGATAAAAATGTTCTGGCTTCGTCCTCGCTGTGTCGTACCTGTCGCTCGGTTTCTCCAAAAGGCGTTGCCTGTAAAATTCAGTCTTACTGGTGTACATTTCATCCGTTAGCGACAACAACCTGCAAATGCTCTCGAATTTATCATTTTGCTTGTCGTAAACCGCAACCAACCACGGGGAAAAGAACCCCTTCTCAGCCTTCCGGCCGGTGCCCCTCCAAGCTCCGATTGGGACCACATCCAACGTGTCGCACAAGCCGTCGATGTAGTCCTTTTTCAGCTTCAGCCATCCGCCCCTCGCACCAGCTTCATACTTCGACTTCGTAGATTTTAGCATCAGCCCTTCGCACTTATTCTTCACTGCCTCTTCGAACGCGCTTTTGATTTCTTCGTCTGGCGACGGCTTCGCTTCGTCTTCTTCCTCGCCATCATCTACTTCCATGACGTCTAAAGACACATTGATAGAAGTCACCCTATCGAAGTAGCCCTTGGACCCAACAACCTCGAGGACAGTGTCTAGGTGCTCCCTCCTCTCGCTTAATTCCAGGTCCACCAGAATTTCCGCATTCAAGTACAAGCAGTCGAACGCGTAAACGCAAACGTCGACCTCGCTTCCGCTCGAGGTAGTATTTGTCGTCGTCGTACTTTCATCCCCCGGGCTTTTCCTCTTCCTGGTGCTAAGCGTCTGAAACGGTAGTATCCTAACGTTCTCCAAATCCCTCCTCGCCACAGCCACGACCTCCACGTCCAAAATGAAGCTCTTCACCTGCGACGAGCGATGCGAGTCGCAGTGGAAGGTTCGTTCGTGATGTTAGAAACGGCGCAGAAGTTTGCAGCAGCGATGCTACGTACAGAAGTATCGGCCATGTACGCCGCTGTCCAATACACACGCCTCCTCAGAATTTGCTTTACTCCTCGCACACTCTCACCTCCTCCCTCCCCTCCAACTTCTCCAACAAATACGGTATAACGTCCCCCCTCCATGTATCCGTATTCTCCTCAGAATGCCTGTTGAATACCTTGATTATTCCGTCGTCGTAATGGATCTGACACCTGACGCCGTCATACTTCCACTCGCAAGTTATCGATTCAGACCCGTAATGTGTTAATATTGCTTCGATTGAATTCACAGGACTCCCCAACATGCTGCGAGAGAGGATATGTGAGTTAGTACGTTCAAAACACATCCCTCCGTGTTGCCCCTACGTTTTATATTTCTTTCCTTTCTCTCACCTCGCAATCGCGTAAAACGTCCTAACCCTTATCCCATCTAACCCTTCAATCCCTCCTTCAACAATCTTCTCCAAAACATACGTAACATCATTCCTACTCAGGTCGTACTTCTCCCTAACCTTCTTCTTAGCTATTTTAACCTCCTCCTTCTCAAAATCTTTTTCATACCTAACCCTTCCAACCTTATTAAGATAACACGCTTCAGCCGCTGCATCTAAAAAACTCAATACAGTACAACCTACACGTAAGTTACTCATCAATATCCTTACTAAAAAAACGACTGACTTCTTATCCTCACATCTTCCCATTAAATTATTAACCACATTAACCTTTTTCCCAATAACACCATTCCCACCTCTCATCCCTTCAATACATTTCAAACCTTCCACAAAATGATGTAATTTAAACTCTTCAACCTTCTTAAAATTTAATTTTGACTGACGTTTAGAATCACCACCGCTATATATCTCACCGCAAACCGTACCTAAATCACCATATTTTTTACTAAGCTCACTAACCCTCCCTTGCTTAGGAGTGTAAGTTTTTTTAAGAGCTTGGGATATAACACTCCCTCCAATATTCAAATTTTTGTAATGGCTGTTTATCCCTGTTGCGAGTTTTATGAACGTTAAAAAATAGGAACCGGAGAGGGTTAATAAGAGGAGGAGGGTGTTGGTTAATATTGAGTGTTTTTTAAGTCGAGAGGGGGTGTTGGTTAGTAGGTGGAGGGTTGTGGAGATTAAAGTGAAGGGGATGGAGGGGAGGTGGAGGTAGGGGGTGATGGTGAAGGTGGGGGAGGAGGGGTCGAAGGGCGGGGTGGTGGGAGATTTTGTTGTTGTTGTTGTTATTGTTGGTGTTGTTGTTGTTGTTGACCATGTTGTGGCTGGAGTTTGTGCAGGCGATGAGAAAGTTTTTACTTGCTTCGCTGATTTGAAAGGCGACGCCGTCTTTGTGAATTCATCGCTTCCCTTTCCTTTTTTGCCGAAGAAAGCTTTGATGCTGTTGTTGTTGTTGTTGTTGTTTTTGTTGCTGCCATTTTTTTTGACGGGTGTGCTAGTGCTAGTGCTAGTATTATTAGTATTATTATTAGTAGTAGAAGCAGCAGAAGCAGCAGCTATCGTCTTTGAGTTAGGAGTGGAAGACTGCTTACAGACGCAAAGTGATACGATACCGGGGTCGTTAGAAGATGCTCCCACGCTCTGCATGTGTCCACATTCATGCAGGGCATGCTCTCTCTCACCTTTGGCGTAAAATAAACAGCAGCAGCCCTAGCAATCCTCTCTTCTACACTCAAATTCTTCGGTACGCTCAACAATATATTCTTAGCTAGACTGATATCAATAGAGAGGAGTGAAGCTAGAGTTTCGTTTATTGAACTTGAGGATGATGACATGACACACACTGTGTGACACAGGCAATGAATGCAGTAATGAATTGGTAACGAATTGGCGGAGTCGAGTTGGCAGAAAGAAAGGGAAAGGAGAATTTCTAATTAAAGCAACGAGTAAACGATGTGCGACGACAGATATACTGATGCGTATAGTTACAGCAGGGCTTGTGATAGATTATAATGCAGTGCAGAGCGTTATTCAGATTGTTCACTTCCAAGTTCAATGATTTTCCAGTGTATTTTTGTCATAAGTTCATTTTCATCCACAGTTGTCGTTGAACGATGTCACCGTCACCCTCCAGGGCTGACACCTCCATCAGTGTCAACCCTGTCGATGTAGACGCGCCGTCTGGTCCTGTTATAAGGAGAGAAGAAGATTTAAGATTACCTTCGTTCAAAATCTCTAATTTATTATCCTCAATTGTGTCACATTTTCTCTCAAACCTACCAAGCTACGGTCCTCCAGCACTCATAATACTTACTGTAACGCCTGTAGTAATTTTATTGTGCGATGAGGACACGAGATTTGGTTTATTAATGGTTATTTGCACTTACGCAGGGGCACAGGTGTCGGGGATTATTATGAGAAGGTGAATAAAAGGAACAGCTTTACGATGTTAACAACGACTTGTTGTAAGAGCATAATGCAACTGAGAGCACACACACCAACCTGTTTAAATAATGTCCGCACACCTCAATTCAACATCCTAACCCCATCCCCTGTTAACACCCCCCCCCCAAAAAAAGTCTCAGCCTCCCCAGCCTCCTCGGTCAGCTTCTCTTCGGTCTCTTCCTCTCTCTCTTCCTCTCCTCCCCCCTCCCCCTCTCCATAACGTCCCCCCTAAAATCCCTCTCCCTAACCGTCCTCCTAATCCGCGCCGGAATCTCCATCAACATCTCGAATCTCCTCCCCGAATTTTATTTGACTTTAGGTTTGAGTTTTTTGCCTTTCGTCATTGAGGCGGGGGTCGTGGCGGGTTTTAGTTGGTTTTTGCTTAATCAAGGTAATGGAGGTGAGACGATATAGGTTACTGATAGAAGACTGACTGACACGACCAACAAAAAATAACACACACACACTGTTAACAACACTAAACACACACACACACACACACACACACACACACACACACACACACACACACACACACACACACACACACACACACACACTAAATACACACCACACCCAGAATTAAAACGTGCAACATTAAATGTATAACAAGAGACGTTATAAACATTCACGTCGTTTCCTCACTCTAACAATCTCCTCCCCCTCCTCCATCATCTTCCCCCCAAGCCTCCGCCTTCATGATCGGCGCCTTAATCTCCGACGTCTCCCCCGCCGTAACAACCCCCATCTTCCTCTCAATGCTTCCCCCCCCCTCCTCCCCCCTCCACCCCCCTCTAAAACGTTTCACGTCAGTGTTATTAGCTAGCAGTAATATGAATAGCGTTGTATCTATACACTGTTTTTATATAGCTTTCGAGGTTACGTTTCATACGGGTAGCGCTTTGGTTAGAGGAATTATTGGGGTAGCGGAATCGATTATTGGACCGGTTATGGGGATGGTTGCGGGTTGGGGGATAACGAAATTGGGGGGGGAGAGGGGAGGTATTGTCAGTGGAGGTTTAATGGGTATGTCTGCGACGTTTTTGGTGGCTGGGATGGAGTTTAAATTGAGCGGAGCGGGGGCTTTAGCGGCACTCTTTACGGCTATATCTGTATTTAATCCTCTACCTTGGCGAAGCCTACCTACCCCCCCGCCTTCGAACGTCACGAAAATACCACTCTCAACATCCTTCTCTAGTACTTGGGGTCAACCTGCTTCTGTCCATCGGTCTGACTCTCCTCCTCCCCCCTCCGTCCCCTCCCTAAACACTGAAGTCTCCCTAATCTACCGTAAATTGTGGGAGAACGTCTTCGAGGCACTCCTCTTCGGCCTTTTAGGCGCCGAGATTGACTTCACTAAAATCGATCAAAGGACGGTTTTAGTTGGGACGGCGATTATTGCGTGTGGTTTAGTTTTCAGGTGAGAATGGAACGAAAAACGACATGACGTTCGGAGAAGAGACACATAACAACTACACTAACAAACAAGTAATATGAATAATATGAATAAGGTTCGGAGCTACGTACTTGTGCTGTAGAAGTATCGGAGGGTACTGTTATAAGAGATCATTATTCGTCGCGACTTGCTGGATGCCTAAAGCGACTGTTCAGGTACGAACACAATTATTCCATTCAAACACCAGACCCAATAAGGCTAACTATATTTTCAGGCCGCTCTATGCACGATCGCCCTCGACTTCGTCCGCTCAGACGCTTGGTGGAAACTCGAATCAAAAGGTCACCCTCACTACTCCGAAACCGAAATGAACGCGTACCGCGTTAAGTGGGAGGGAAGGGCGACTGACGTTCTTAATGTTGGGGTGCTATCTATTATTTTAACGGCGCCGATTTGCGCGTATATTATACCGAAGCTTGTTAGACCACTTGTTGAAGAACCGTTGTTACTTAAGTTGAAGGAGGTGAGAGAGAGAAAAAAAAAACGCGATCGAGTTGAATATGACTGACCCCTGGCGTTTTTGTTCTCACTCTTTCCTTTCGGGGTAGGCTGGAACGGTCAGGCAGAGGAACAGCTTCGGTACTCAGGGTCAGGCTCAGGTTTACACGAGCATCGACGGTTCGCAGACTTGGGTCGAAACGCCGACTAAATTGTCCGGGATGAGCTATGATATGGAAGAGATCAAGAGAGTAAAAAGCGTTTGAGGAGGAGAGGACTTAAAGGGTGGGAAGGGAGAGGGGGGTCAAGTGCGGGAAATTTCCAGTAGCGTTTGTTAACTTTAACTACATCTGCTTTTAAGAATTTTCAATCTATTAAATCTTGTTAAGGACCGTGACAACCGCACAGGGACATTTCACTTCCTCAATCTTGGCTCGCTCTCAAATAACAAGCAACTCTCTTGTTGTTGTAAGCGCTAACTCTCGGGCAGAGCAAAATCTCAGGAACGAGCTTGAAACAACGGGCGAAAGAATGCTGACCAAATACTATAGGCGAATCAGGCAATCTCATCGAAATTAGCTCCGCACAACCCCTAAAGGCAAAAGAACCAATATCCTCGAGACGGGTGTGACGGAGATCTACCGACTCTAAACTGATGCAGCTGCTGAATGCATACGTGGAGATAGTTCTCAGAGTACTCGGAAACGTAGCAGTCTTGAGGCTTCGGCAGGTTCAGCGTTCTCGTTAGAATAAAGTCTCACATATACATATAATATTCCATATTCCCGTCGTGTCGCGTCGCTTCGGTCCTCGCACTCTTAGCTCTCACCTAAAACAGTTCTCGAACGCGTGCTCACCGATGTACGATACGCCCTCGGGAATATCGAGGCTGGAAAGGGAGCAGAAATTAGAGCAGCGACATAAGGGGATACGAGTTACGTTCAGGAGGAAGACGACTCGCGTCACTAGACGGATGTTCTTAGGGTGTGCTGGGTGCGCGTTGCCTAGAACTACGAGATCGGAGGTCTTGACTTTTTCAGAGATTGATTTTTCTACTAATACCTTCCACTGGCGTGAAACAGACATCATTGACATTAACGTATCCACCGGAATGTAAGGCAAGAACAGAACGTGAAAGTCCTCGGTGTGGATGAAGTCAGAAACTATTTTTGTCAGCAAGGCGGTCGACTTTTTGGTCGACGAGCTGGTGGGGGATGCAGTCGATACGCTCGAGTCGTTCGTAGCATTGGTGCTTTCCTTTCTAAGTCTTGCTTGCTCTGAGACTTCTGAGACTTGCGTAGGAACTGTTCTAGAGGACATGGTTGCGGCTGACTTGGATTCCTGTACTGTAGAAGTAGTTGAGAGATAGCTAAGAATTTATATCAGAACGATCGCACGGACGCACACAGGATGAGATGAGCTTTATCAGAATCCAAAATTTTTCTCTGGCAAAAAGTGACTGAAATTGTTTCGTAAAAATTCGTGACCAAGAACAAAATCCGAGCCTATCTAGCCCACATTATCCACGCACACATACTTCTTTTTTCCAACGAAGCTCACTATTTCCTCCCTAAAACGCTTCAAAATCGATAATTAATTCAAAGTTCGGTGACAAAGCATCTCTGCCCAGCGAACCAGATTTCAACCCCGCCTATTCCCATCCCTGTGTCGGGCCCAAAATGGCTGAATCGCCCCTCGACCAGATGGCTCGAAGCCTTCACTCCATAGCCAATCGTCCCGGCAATGGCGGCTCAGGAACAGGAGGATCACCATCACTTCCAAACTCTCCTCCTAGTAATATCAATAGTACTCGTCCCTCAGTGATTCCCATACCTTTGGCGGCCAACACGGCGGCCAACACGGCGGCTAACACGGCGCAACAGAATAGAAGGAATAGATATAAGAAGAATGAGAACTCGACTGCAATAGAGTATATATCTTCGCTGTCCACGCGTGTGGGTGAGACCACGAAACGGAAGGTGAGAGCTAAGAGAGTACCGATCTCCTCCCCCCCCACACACATGAAAAGAAACCCTAACAGCTTTCCCTCACTTATTAGATATGGGACTCCAACGACATGTACGTCGACGGTGCCGCCCGCGCCCGCGACAAATACGCGAGCCTCTACCACGCAGCCAAGTCATCTGCTAAGTCAGCGTACTCTGCGGTTATAGTTATGTACTCCACTGCAAAGTCAGGTGAGTGAAAAACGTTTGTCTTCCAACGCCTCTCAATCTGACCCCCGGCTCTTCCTCAATAAAAAAAAGGAGCCGAAACAATCGAGAACGGTCTCCTAGTCCCCGTCCGTGACTACCTCATTCTCCCCTCCTTCTGGATAGTCGAGAAGTCCGTCACCGGCACGACTGCTTTCGTGTTCTCGAACCGTATGGCTAATGCATGCAACTTCTCACTCAAGATTATCGAGGACTACGTGCCATTTAACGTTGGAAGGAGGTGAGAAACATCCACTCTATACCGTTTTATAATTTCATCACTCACTTACCACCCTTCTTATAAATTCAAACCTCTCGCCCGCTCCTCGGCTACCCTACTAAGAATCGTCGCCCCAGCAATAAGAACATCCTTCAACGTAGCCCACACCTCAATAATCGTCCTCCAATACCCCATCCCAAGCCAGCAAACCGTCACCTCAATAACCACCAAAACCGTAGACACTACCCGTTGGGCTTTAGGCGTCGTCGGGAGGGAGGTTTTTTTTTATGTTGATATGGTAGATGTGTCGGTTATGAGGGCGCTGGCTAAAGCTAGGTGGTCGGTTTTGGGTTTTGGACAGTACGCTGGATTAAGCCAAGAGCAGAGGTAAGAAAAATACGTTGACACATATGACGTCCAAGGGTGTTTCTAATTCCTCGTTTGTACCAACTCAGGGAAGAAGTCGCGTCACAAATGTGCTCGCGTTACCTCGACATGCCAAATCCAATAGCCCGTTACGAATTCGCCAGCCACGTACGCATCCAAAACAAGCGCCTCTACAACGACCTTATACGAAGCGGTCTTTTGAGACGTCGCGGAGGTTCTCTGTGCGAGAACGATACGTGGCTTGATGTTTTACCTGAGTGGAGGTTGACTTCTAAGGATATTGATACTGATGATGTTTTTTCTGACCCTGAGTTCACTAATATGACACGTATCAGTAATGATAATGGTGAGACTTCGTCGATTATTACTACCAAGGTTGTACCTTTATGGTTTTATATGCCTCTTGTGAACGGTAGTCGACCTAGTAGGGATACGCAGTGGGTTAGGTATAGCGAGGAGGATCGATCGAAGATTGAGGAGAAGTATTTGCAGGGAGGGGCTAGGATGCAGAACTCGGGAAAGAGGTGAGAAAGCTTAGAACGCGTCTAGTATTTTGTGTTATTATTCTAACTCGTTAAATGTTACTCCAGGCGACCATCGGCGCCTAAAGTTGGACCCAGGGAAGACGAGGGTGACGAAGACGAGGAAGACGACGTTGTCGACGACCCTTTCACTCAGGTAAAAATTCGAGCGCCAATAATATTTCGTTTTTAATATCCTGTAACGGTCGCCCTTCTAACTCGGCTTCGGCTCGCTCAGATCCCCGACGATCCGTCACCCACGTCTCTTTCGCAGTGGCATGAGCCTGACACATCATGCGACGTTTTCGTGGACGAAGGTAGACACGTCGTCACCTGGAAGAACAAAAAGCCGAAGGTGAGAAAAGAGAAACACGCAGGATCCTTATCAAATTCCTAACTCCTCGCCTTCGTCTCCTCCCTCAGAACACCAACACCAAGAACTCAGTCTGCCTCCAGAAACCCGTATTCTGGCGTTACTACGGCGACGGCGAGCCCGTCCGCAGGTGCGTCTGGATGCTCGAAAGCGGCAAGTCCGGCTTGCAGCCTTTCAACGACCAGAGCGCCGGCGTCCTCGAGGACGCATACCAATTCCTCAAGTGGCAGCAAGTCAAGCGGAGGACCGAGGAGACGACGATTCCGGGACTAGAGGCCGTCGACTCGGAATCTTCGAGCGCGGCGGTGCTGCTCACAGTGCAGGTGCAGGCGCCTGATGGGGAGGAGCAGCTTATTCAGTTTCGATCCCTTCATCAGATATTTGCGATTAAGAAGACCCTCGGAGGCGCCCTGTCGATCTGGAAGAAGAGGGTGTACAGAGGAGCCGAAGTCGTAGTCGAGGAGAGGGACGGAATCGGGGCAGGAGCGGACAACTCCGAAGAGGAGAACGCACCTTCCGCGACTCAGTTCGTCAACGGGATGAACATGTTCGTGGAGGAGTTTTCGGAGAAGCCGGAGTCGACGGAGGAACAGTCGGCAGCGGAGAGGCGCAAGAACGAGCACTTGGTCGAGAGGTGCGTTCGAATTTTGGCACTGCGAACTTGCGATAATATATTCTAACCTCTTCGCTCGTCGCAGATCGCTCGCCGCACCGGCTCCTTTTTCCTCCTGCCACCGCGCCCGCCCCACGTCCGAGAAAGTCGAGGACAACGTAGAACATCTGATTCTAGTGGTGCACGGGATAGGGAAGGCCTTGCAGGCATTCGATTTGCTCGGCCTCGTCCAGCTCAAGAGCATCGTCGACTGCTGCAAGTGGATGCGAGACAACCACGAGGAGGTCGTCCGGGAGCAGGCGCAGCAGCGAGCGAACCAGAAGCGGAGCTCCGTTCCTTCCTCCCCCTTCCCCAGCTCCCCCTCCTCCTCGCGGGTCGAATTCATTCCGATCGAATGGCACGAGAGGTTCAACCGAGTTTCGAGACAGAACGACACACAAATACCCACCGCGGGCCTCAACGATATCAGCCTCAACACCATTCCGCACATGCGCAGCTTCGCCAACGACGCGATGCTAGACACCCTCTACTTCATGTCCGAGCCGCACCACGATCAAATAATCAACCTAGTGGTGCACGAGCTGAACACAGTCGTGGAGAAGTTCAGAAAATTCAAGGGGAAGGCGTTCTCGGGGAAGGTCAGGTGAGAAGCTGGAAGCGGAGCGAAGTGAGGGCTAAATTCGATTTTTTTTGACGCCACCCCCTCCCAATCCTAACTCGTTCACGATCGTCGCAGCTTCGTCGCGCACAGTTTGGGAAGCGTCATCACGTGGGATATTTTGGCCAACCAGATGGTCGGGGAGGCCGTCAATGTCGGTAGCACGCCCCCGGTCGCGGAGGTGGAAAAGGTGGACGGTGGCGTTTCGACGGCGGAAGCTGACACTTCGACGCCGTCGAATTTTGAATTCACAAAGAGGCACATCAGGCACCCGCCCCCTTCGGTGCCGCCCCCTCGCTCCCCGGTGGAACGGGAGGAGGAGAGCCCGAGCAAGCTGCCGAAGGCCGGTCGGGTGGGCGTCCTCCAGTCCCTGTTCGGGACGCCTCCTTCTCAGCGAAAGAAGAAGAAGAAGAGGCAGGGAGGAGTGGAAGGAGGAGAGGGAGGAGGAGAGGGAGGAGAGGGGAGCAGCAGCAGTAGCCCGACACAACCTCAAACTCCCAGGAACGACTACCCTCAATTGACCTTCCCCGTCCAGAACACGTTCATGCTCGGCTCCCCCATCGCCGTGTTTTTGCTGATCCGCAACCAGCAACAGCCCCTGGAGGCCGATTATTGCTTGCCGGGCTGCTCCCGAATGTTCAACATCTTCCACCCTTTCGACCCCGCCGCCTATAGGTGAGAGAAGCTTCGCGAGGGTTAGGAGCGACGAGCAACAATTTTTTTATTCTAACTCGGTTAACGCCAAACTTTCATGCAATTTGTCGTCGCAGGCTCGAACCCTTAATCGACCGCCGAAACGCCAATGTCGAAGCCAGCCTCATCCCGACCTGGAAAGGCGACTTCCGCGTGAAGTACAAAGCCAAAATAATCTGGCGCAAACTCTGGAGCGGCATCCGTAAAACCCGAGCCAAAGTCTTCACCCGAGTAGAAGACGGCATAAGCAAAGTAGGGTTGTTGGACAGCAGCTTCGAGGTCGACCCCCTCCTAACCCCCTCCTCGAAACTAAACGACCTTTCCGATTCCCTCCCCGACTCCTCCGACTCCGAGTCCGAAACCGAGCACCCCATCACCCCCGGAAATTTATGCTCAGGCGCCCGTGTCGACTACGCCCTCCAAGAAAAGGAAATAGAAAGCACCAACGAATATCTGTTCGCGTTAGGAGCTCACAGCATGTATTGGAACGAGAGGGATTTGAGCTATTTTATAGCTAAAGAAGTACTGAGAGGCGTCGTCGAAAAGTAGAGGAAATGTTTTGTTAACCCTAACGTGTACTTTAAAATCGTCCAATTGTCTAATTGTCCTCTCTTCAACCCCCCCTTTTCTTTTTTTTTCTATCGAAAAGTTGCATTTGACATACCCACGCTGGGCCGAGTTTTGCTCCCGCCACCTTTGCCTCTCTTTCCTGTCGATTCATTCCTCAGTTGACGGATCCTGTTTCAACATCTCCCATCGCAGTCATCTCAATAAGACATTTCCTCCCCCGTCAAATTCCGGTTGCTCCCCGATCGCGGTCAATCTCTTTGAACTGCGCTTACTGCTTCCTCTTACTAACCCCTCCTATTGCTTCCAACCATCAGATTATCACTCGAGAATTCCCCTCAGCTAGCTTCTCATTGAATTCTGCATACTCTCGTTGACGTGGCTCCCAAGAGATTATCATCATGGACTTACATTTACCCTCAAGTCCATGAAGCCGCCCGACCATTTCTCCAAACGGGAAAATCATCGTCTTTCCCACGTAGTAGCGCTTGAGATTCTCCTCCGGGTACGACGAGACGATTGAAAAACCGCCCCTTAATTTAAAATAAAAATAAAAATCATCATGTCAATATATCCCCAAGATTAATCTCGCCCCCCCTCCCCCTCTTGTGCAATTCCTTCCTCTCCCCTTCGTCCTTCGCCCTAGCCTCCTCCCTCTCCTCATCGTTCAGCCACATGCTTGATGAGTTACTGAAGTAATCAGCTTGATCATCGAAGATAACTGTACGCTTCGCTGATTCTGCGTGTGTGTGTTTTTATAACGAGGGGATGTTTCATAAGTCAACACGAACGGCGCTTTAAACCCCTTCCACCCCCCCCCCCCCAAAGTCCCCATCACCCCCCAAATCTCCTCCATCTCACCTCTATCAAACTCCAACAATCTCCTTTTATGTTTCTCCTCCTTCCCCTCCCCTTCCTCCGCCTCCCTAATCTCCACCTTACAATACGGGCAGAAATCGTACCCTTCTACAACGCAGGTTAAGTAACCGCAGGAGAGGCAGTTTGTTAGGATGGGGTGGAGAGTACCGAAACAGGAACAGGTGGGGGAGGTACGATGGCCGGTTTTTAAGGGGGTTATTTTTATTAGGGGGGGAGGGGGGGGGGGAGAAGGAGAGGGGGGAGAAGGTTTGGAGGAGGGAGGAGGAGGCTTTGAGGGGGGTTTGTTGAAGGATTTTTTTGAGTTGGTTTTGGGATCCATACGGACGCCTTTTACTCGACGGACGGGGACGCCCATTATTTTGTCGGGGAGGGGGGGGGCGGGTTTGGAGGATTTGGAGGAGGTGTCTACGGGGGCGGGGGAGGCGGTTTGGGACTTCTGCGCGTTGTTTGAAGAGGGTTTGGGAGGACTTTGGGAGGAGGAGGAAGGAGATGATGAGGTCAAGGCCTGGGAGAGTGTTCCTGACTTGCGGGCTGTCAAGTAGTCGTCTGACCAAGCTGTCGTGGTGTGAGTTGTGTGGTGCGGCGTGAGTAATGTGGCGTGAGTAACGTGGCGCAAGTAATGTAATTCGTGTGACTGAAGAGACAGCAAGTTTCCACAGCACAGTTTGGATTACGCCAATTCCGTTTCGTAAAAGTCTTTACTAAAAAGGGCGATATCGGTCGGTGGGAGGTTTTGATATGTTCACTATTGTTACGTCTTTTTTGCTCCCGCTGCATTCGAAACGTCACTGGTTTTACTCAAAGGTCGTCTATTCCGCCCGCCGGTTTGCATTTTGGACGGCGCATTCAGAGTTTTTGTTTGCACCCGATCATGAGACCTCGCACTAAAGGGGACCTCACCTTTCACTTCACTTCCTAACCCTAATAATGACGATAGATACTCATTCACATCGTCATCTGTAACACTAGCCAAATACTCAATAATAGGACTAACATCATCCATCGCTAGTAACTTACAAAGGCGGGTAGCAAGAGACATGACTCGAGATTATTGCTCCAAGCGTAGACTGGACCTTTTTATCAACAATTATCAACTGTTAGGGTACTAGCTGAAACCAGTTGTCCACGCCACGAACCAAAAAACTAATAACTTTATAAGCTACGCCTGACGTTGGACGAGAACAGTGTTCTTTTCCTTTTCAGAGATTTGAGACACTTTTTTTCATCAGTCGCTACAGCCCCTGTAATTCGCTCAAACGCTCGCTAAAATGGCAGCCGCTAATTCGCACTTCCCAAAACTCTTTCAAAAGCTGGACCTTGGCAAAGCTGGGGTGCGTATCTTCGTTAATAAACTAAAAAAACACAAAGAGAATGCCTGCTGAAGTCCGACGCCCCCCATGATGATGCCCACAACTGCCCTCGGCACAATTATCTCGCGCACACGCTCCCCTTTCTAACATCGCCTCCCCACACTCCATCCACACCCATCGTATCGTTCCCAGGTCTTGAAGAATAGAGTCCTGATGGGTTCTATGCACTCCGGCCTTGAGAAGGGCACCGTCTTCGGCGGCCAAACCGACCTAACCTCCATGGGAAAGTTCTTCGCCGCCCGCGCCTCTGGCGGCGCCGGCCTGATGGTAACCGGCGGCGTCGCCCCTAACCGCGCCGGCTGGGTCTCCCCCTTCGCCGCCAAACTCTCCAACACCTCCGAGATGGAATCCCACAAAGTCGTAACCCAAATGACGCACGAGGCAGCCCCAGACGCCAAGATAGCCATGCAGATACTTCACTCGGGACGGTACGGTTACCACCCGCTCGCTGTTGCGCCTAGTCCCGTGAAGTCTCCCATAGGTTGGTTCACTCCTCACGAGTTATCAACCTCAGAAGTGTACAAGACCATTTCGGATTACGCTAACTGCGCGTCTCTCGCGAAGGAAGCAGGCTACGACGGCGTAGAGATCATGGGGAGCGAGGGGTACCTTATCAACCAGTTCTTGGTGGAGAGGACGAACAAGAGGAGGGACGAGTTCGGGGGGGAGTACGAGAATAGGATGAGGTTCCCGGTGGAGATCGTCAAGGCGGTTAGGGAGGCAGTGGGGGAAGGTGAGGGGGATTTTAAGGAAGGGCGGAGGCGTTTATGACAAACGGCAAGACGAATTAACGACCACCCCCCCTCCCCCCCCCAGACTTCATAATCATCTACCGCCTCTCCATGCTCGACCTCGTCGACCAAGGCTCCGACTGGAACGAGATCGTCCTCCTCGCGAAGCAGATCGAGGCCGCCGGCTGCACCATAATCAACACCGGAATCGGTTGGCACGAGGCCCGCGTCCCCACGATCGTCACGAGCGTCCCCAGGGCCGCCTTCAGCTGGGTGACTGAGAAGATGATGTCAGAGGTGGACATCCCTCTGTGCACGACCAACAGGATTAACATGCCGCACACGGCCGAGAAGATCCTCGAAACCGGGCAGGCCGACATGGTATCGATGGCCCGACCTTTCCTCGCCGACCCGGAGATCGTTAATAAGTCAGAGCAGGGTAGAGTCGACGAGATTAACACGTGCATAGGCTGCAACCAGGCCTGCCTCGACCACACTTTCAAGGGTATAACAGCCTCCTGCCTCGTCAACCCAGAGGCCTGCCACGAGGACGACCTAGTAATCACCCCCGTCGATCCCGGCAAGAAGCAGAAGATCGCCGTCGTAGGCGCAGGTCCGGCTGGGATGGCGTTCAGCAAGACCGCGAGGGAGAGGGGGCACGACGTCACCGTGTTCGATCAGGCGGGGGAACTGGGGGGGCAGTTCAATATGGCCAAGGTGAGAGGGGGGATGAGGAGCTTTTAAAACAGAATCTTGGACGATGCACTCACACTCTGACAACCTCCCGACACCTTCGAACAGGTAATTCCTGGAAAGGAAGAGTTCTACGAGACCATCAGGTACTTCAAGACGATGCTCTCGAAGCTCGGCGTAACCATCAAGCTCAACACCCGCGTCGAGGCGTCCGACCTCGTCGAGCAGGGCTTCGACTCTGTGATAATCGCCACGGGAGTTTCCCCTAGGACCCCTCCCATTCCTGGCGTCGATCACCCGAAGGTCCTCTCTTACATCGACGTGCTCAGGAATAAGGCCGAGGTGGGTAAGAAGGTCGCAGTGATCGGGGCGGGAGGGATAGGCTTCGACGTGGCGGAGTTCTTGGTGCACCCGAAGAGCGACAAGACGAGCGGGGACGAGGTGGACCTGGACGAGTACCTCAAGGAGTGGGGAGTGGACAAGTCGAATGAGGTCAGGAGCGGACTCCTGGAGCCCAAGGTACACCCGGCGGAGAGGGAGATCACACTCCTACAGCGCAAGTCCGGCAAGGTGAGAATTGGGGAGAGCTATTTGTGTTTTCCTCCGTTTCTCCTTCGCTACGTTATTCTGACTCGTCGCTACGCTCCTCGGCACAGCTCGGCGCCGGGCTCGGCAAGACCACCGGCTGGGTCCACCGCGCCAACCTCGTGAAGATGAACGTCAACATGATCGGGAACGTGAGCTACGACAAGATCGACGACTCAGGGCTCCACATCTCCATCAAAGACAAGAAGGACCCCAAGAAGTCGACCAAGCAGGTCCTCGACGTTGACAACGTCATCCTCTGCGCAGGACAGACCCCTCTCAGGGAGCTCGAGGAGCCCCTCAAGGCCGCCGGCGTCAACACCTGGAGGATCGGCGGCGCCGAGGAGGCCGGGGAGCTCGACGCCAAGAAGGCCATCGACATGGGAACCAGGCTCGCGGCCAGGATCGAGGACTCCAAGCCAGGGGACGTCTTCACGATGGACATCGGAAGCGGGGCGAAGGTCATCGAGTTCTTCAGGGACTTCCGCAACAAGAAGGCGGGGATAAACAACTAAAGCAATACGAGAGAAAACATTATTTAGATTTCAACAATTTCAAATGCCTTCACTCCCCCTCATCCCAAATCTCCTTCAGCCTGACCGCGACCTGGTTGCTTATCTCCGCGATCAGTCCGTCCTTGGTTGTTCCCTTGCCCCCCCCCTTCAACGATTCCCCCTTCCCTTTCTTTCCCGCCTGCTTCTCCATCGCAGACAGCTCCGAGCTCATGGTCTGGATCATTGACTCGATCTTGCTGAGGATGACCTTGTCGTCACCCGGGCCGGAGGAGTCCAGCACGGAGGGGGAGGTGGAGCCCTCTGAGTTGCTCATAGTGGCCCTTTTCTTCTTCAGGGCCTTCTTGAATTTGACGGGAGACGTGGTGGTGGCTCCCGAGGCTCCTGCGGCCCACAAGCCCTTCCCCTTCGGAGCGGGCTTTTTCCTCGCCGGCGGCCTTTTGCTCGGCGATGTAGCCGCCCCCCCTGCGGCGGCCTTGACCACTCCGTTGATGCCCTTGCCGTGCTTTCTGCTCCCGGGTCCGAAAAGCGCCTTTTCAAAATCTTTCGGTTCCATGCTCAAATAGCTGACCGGCGGGGCGTCAGGGGAGACGCGCCCGGCGGGCACATCGGGGCGTCCACCGACAGCAGGAGGGAGGCGGGGAATTGACATGTTCAGGTTGAGTTTCTTATCGGCCTTGTTGACCTTCTTCTTCCTTTTCTTTCCCTTTCTCTTCTTGAGAGCAGCCTTCTTCTTGGGCTTCTCCTTCTCGACCTCCTCATCTCCATCATCATCGCCCCCCTCTCCTTCTCCACCTTCGCTCGCTTCGAGCTTGACAATCTCGCTCCCTAGCGAGTTGACGTCCGCCTCCCCTCCCCCCTCTTCTTCCTCGTCATCATCGACGAAGCTGCGACGAACAGCGAAGCGACGCGTTAATATTAAAGTGGCAGAATACCGACGACACACTCACATTCCTTGCTCACCTTTCCCCGAATTTCAAACCGCTAGGACTCATGATTCCTCCATCCTCATTCTCTTCTTCATCATAATTGTACGCCTGAAAGCTATCGCTGCCTTCTTGGTATCCACCATCTCCCTCGTCCTCGCCCCTCCACTCTTCAATCAAATCCAGAACGCCTTCCCACATTCCCTCCTGATCGCCGCTTGGGACGCTCCTCTTACCCAAGAGAGTCTTCATCATCATCAGACCTCGCCTCCCCTTCTCATCCTTGACGCATCTGTTGCCCTCCATCTTGATGGCGCAGACGAACTTGTTGGTCACCAACATTTCCACCATGCTGGTCGCACCCTCCATGTTAATCTTATTCCCTTCCAAGTTCAACCCCAACAGCCAGCCGTCATGTATCAAGGCGTGACTCAACATGATCGCAAACGCAGAGCCGAGCCTGGGGAGAGAATGACACCAGCCGTGAGTTAAATATACGAAGCACCTCTCTCTGCGTCACCGCCAAACCTCACCTATTAAAGCTCAAATCGAAGCAAAGAACGCCGCACCCCGGAATCCCTCCAGGGCTCTCAGCACTGGTGGGCGTGAAACCTCCCTTGCCCCTCAACCCCTTCGCCCACGTCATTTCGTCCCTGCGACAGCAACCGCTCTTGACGATGTGTACCAGGCTGCCTCTACTTCTATCGGTCAATCCACAGTGACTGAGGACAATCACCTCGGCCTGCGTCTGCGCCAGACTCGGAAGCAGTTCACTCGCCCCCTCGTCCCCCAGCAGGACTCTCCTCATGGTAAAGTTACTCAACATAGTGTTCCCTCTCAAACCGCTGGCTAGCAGCTTGATCTCCAGCGCCGTCAGGTTGATTCCGGTGAATTCGAGGTGAGTCAAATTTTTGCATTTCTTGAGAGCGTAGCAAATGCTCTTGATGAGGTCCTTGGCCTTTCCGTTGCTGCTCCTCTGCTTTGCCTTGCTCGGGCTTCGAGGCCCCCCGACGAGGACGCTCCTAGGAAGATCGGAGGTTTCCCAACCGATCCTGAGACAGAAAAGCAGCGCCAAAACGTTAGCTTAATGAAATGAGAGAACTGTCCAGCCTCCTCCCTCACCTCTTCATACTCGACTTGGCCCCCCTGAGCTCTCCGCAGCTCACTACGATACCCTCAAGCTCGTTCGTGGCGGTCCTGCACTGCAAAAGCCTGCACACGCTGTTCATGTCACCGTCCTCGTACAGCATCATGTCCACCGTCAGCACGCCGTCGCTCAGCTGGGACAGCACCAGAGGATCAGGGTGCGAAGTGGTGTTGTTGGAGGTACACGCTATCATGTAAGCCCTCTGAAGATTCGAGTGCTGGGCCATGTGCTTCGCTTGCATTCCCGAGGGCATGCTCTTTGCTGCGGGCGCGCCAAAACATCGTTAGAAAAGCCCGCGCCTCTTCCCTCCTGCCCCAAAATACTCCCTCACTCACCTCGCTTGGCCTTCATGCTGTGTGCCTCCGCAGCCTTCACGTTGGCGTGGTGAATCGTGCTACTCGTGCCGGCGGGCCGCGGAATGGGCCTGCAGCTGTCAGCGTCCGGGCCTTCCGTCCTGATCACGGACTCGCGAATCCTACGGACAGCAGAAGACTTAGGGGAGACCCGAGCGGCAAGGTTGTTGGAGACGGCATGGTCACCAAAGACGAAGCGGTTGGTCGACATTGGATTCGATCAAAATAACTTCAGCGAACGGAGCCCACCTGACGGGGAGAAAGCGACATGCGTTAGAGTGGCGTCCAAGCCAAGCCCCCTGGGGGTAAATCAAATCATGAAGATGATATTTGAACGGCATGATTCTTGTGTATTTGCCCTGAGCAGCGCGTCAGGGCCAATTACATACAGTACACAGCGAGGGGAATAGGAAGACCGCCCTGTATACAACCCTAACAGCTTACAAGACGCAAACTTACAGTGCAAAATTTTTTCCAAGGGTAATGTCCATACCAGTATTGAGAGACCATTGAGAGGAGTCAATTCAGAGTAAAATGAGTTGTTTTCGCTGAAAGTTAAATTGGATTCTGGCATCAACCGACCGGTTTATTGCAAGCCCGACGCTCCACACGGCTCTCTATAATATACCTAGATCGTGACCCTACGTTCGGCCCGTCTCCGTACTCCAAGTGCTGTTTCCTTGTCTTTTAACAGATAAAAAGCTCGTAAGTGGCAGCTTTTACTTTTGGACAGGGGGGATACCTTGCCTCCTGTCGTTTCCTCCCCCCTCCGACTCTCTGCTTAAAGTGCCATGCACCGCAAACAGAGCTACATAGACTCCCTCTCCGGAGCCGACCGCAAGGTCCTCGAGGAGCTGGAGCCGACAGCCTTTTCGCTTTCCCTCACCTCCCTACCTGAAGATGTTGAGAACCCGTCGGACACCCAGGCGACCAGTGAGACGGGGTATACCGTTTTAGAGAGCCAGGAGCTGCTGGAGGCCTTCAGACTGCTCACCAGCCAGAAGAAGGAATGGACGAAGGTCACCAATCACCCCTTCACCGGCGTGCTGATTAAGACGGGTAATATCACGGATCCCAGCGGGGTGGATGTGTACAGTGGCTACGCCATTGGCGACATCCTCGCTCCACCCGAAGACTTGCTCCGCTTTATTTTCGACTACGCGAGTCCTGAGAGGTCTACATTTTCGGCGAAGTCCGACCTGGAGAGGGGGGAGCTCGAGAGCATCAATGAACACCATAGGATCTTCTACGTGGCGAAGCGCCTCCCTCCGCCTCTGAACCCGCGGGACATCGTGGCCCGTTGGGTGTACAAGAAGCTCAAGGACGGAAGGATTTTGATCAGCAATGCGAGCTGCGAGCACAGGAGGATGCCCCTGACGGAGTCCCAATCCAAGGGCTACGTGAGGATAGCGTCGTTGAAGTCGGGCTTTCTGATCACGCCCTCCTTCAACGGCTCACGGAGCGTTCTCCGTTACGTCATCCAGTCCCACCCAGGGGGCTACATTCCCGCCGTGATCTCGAACTCGAGGATAAAGCTGGCTCTGGCTACGGTTTGGGAATCAAAGGAGTACTTTCTGATGAAGTCCAAGATCTTCGAAAAGCAAGAACTTAGCGACGGAGACCCGTCCAGAAGCATGGACAGGTAAGAAGAAGATCATACGCCGTCGTCGACTTCGTAACCCGGAATCTACAAAAGTTTCGTCAGCCCTTCCTAACTCGAAATTCTCTGCAGGGTTACTTCGGAGAGCTCGCACGAGCGCGAGCAAAATCGCTACCTGTCACCGAGCAATCAAGGGCGAATGATGCCCCAGACTGCCAAAGACGAGCTTTTCAAGAAAAAAATATCAGACATCTTGAAGCGGCAAGAATCTGATCGACGACGCGCCAATAACTCAGGAATGCGGACGGAGCAGCTGCGAGAAACTTACATAGAATGGCTACCCTTCGACACTTGGCTGACGGCTTATCTGCAGCGGATTAGGAGATCTGTCGAGGTGAAGATGGAACCCACCGATACTCGATGGTTTCTTTCGCCTCTTTCGAAAATAGAACAAAATAGTGAGAAAACGAGTGACAGCGAGCAATTCGATAGGGAGTTCAGGCTCTTCAGACAGAGCCACTTCCACGGCACCAACGTGACGAAAATGTGCAGAAGAGGTAGGGCAATTGGAGAGGCTAGTGGAGTAGAGAGCTCCTCCTAAAAAAATTCTAACTCGGCGGGCCACGTCGTCGCACTACTCTGCACTGCAGCTTCGATTCAAATGTTCCTTACCTGGTTCCTTGTTAACTCCACTGCCAACTCGAAGATATACAATGACTGGGACACAATGAGCAAGGCGAACACTTCCTCGATTACGACCCAACTGGTGCTGATGGGATCTTATGCGGTATTTTTTGCTTCGATGCTCCCGTGGATCAGTATATATCTCTTTAGGCAGGTGCTGTTCCTCCAATACACTCAGTATTCGCACCGATGGCGAGTGACAACCCACATTGAACAGACCATGTTCATCGTCTTCCTTTTGACGTTCGCCGGCCAGTTCCTTGGCTTTTGCGTCATTGTCGATTACGAGAGCCGACTCTTTATGCTTTGCGGCGAAGAGAGGTTCGGAATCAATGAGGAGTTTTGTAGGGAAGAAAACGACATCTGGTCTTTCTGCAAGACGACCTATTTTCATCTGTTTTTAATCATCATGACGGAAGTCGCACTCTGTCAAGAATTGCCGTACTTCAACATCTACTCATGTATAAACATATTCCGTATTACGCTCACAGCTTGCATCGCTGTTGTAATTTTCTCCGATCTAAACAGCGAATACCCGAAGCCCACCAGCTGGTTGTACCTATTTTCGACCTTGTACATCCACCGGATGACCCTGGAGAACTTGGGTGAGGCACACAACCTCACGAAAACCAAATTCAGTAATATGTGGGCGATGTACAGCGAAATTTATCATTACGAAAACAAGTACCACGCTCAGCAGGAATTTCTGACCGAAACTCAGCGCGGTCTGCTCGACGAGGTCATGACGCAGATCCAAAACCTTCCCAAGAATGAAGAGCGAAGCTTCATAAATAGAATCAGCTACGGCGACATTGAGTTTGAGAGGCGGATCGGAATGGGCAAGTTCGGCCTAATATTCTTGGGCAAGTTCTACAACAGGACTGTGGCCGTGAAGCAGCTCCTCCCCGAAATCCTAGACCACTCCACCGTGATGCATTTTGTGGCCGAAATTCACATTCTGTCCTGCCTTCGTCACCCCAACATCCTCGAGTGCGTCGGGGCCGTCCTGACCGTCCCTCATATTTGTTTGGTCATGGAGTACGCGAAGAAAGGTTCGCTGAAGGACATTTTGCGATCTTCAACTGGTCTTTCGTGGAGGCACACAAAGAAGAAGATGCTAACCAACATTTGCTCGGGCATGAGCTACCTCCATTCAAGGGAGCGGCCGGTTATGCACCGAGATCTCAAGAGCGATAATTGCCTGGTCGCAGCGGACATGACTGTCAAAGTATCGGACTTTGGCTTGGCCAGAATTCTGCCAAGCAAGCGATCGTTGGGCAAAAATCCTCATCGCATAGCTCCCAGAGGCAGTGGAGTTGAAGCAAACGGAGAAAGGGAGCAGTACGATGGAAACGACATCCACCTTTCTGGAAGGGTCGGTACGCCCATCTACATGGCCCCAGAGGTCATAAGAAACGAGCAGTACAACGAAAAATGCGACGTTTACAGTTTTGGAATGCTGCTGGCCGACGTCATCATGGATGGCAGAGTTAAGAAACTTTTTGCGGCCGACACGGAGAGCGACGAAAGGTCAGGGAAGATGAGATCTGAACGGTTGCTTAAAATGGTCTCGGAAGGCTGGAGGGTCGATATTCCCGCACACCTGGCGCAACAAGTCCCTTCGGTGGTGCTCATGATGCATAAGTGCCTGTCACAAGACCCATCCAAGAGGCCCAGTTTTCGCAAGTTGAGGGACAGCCTCGATGCCTGGAGCGGAAACTTGGACGACAGGAAGGTCGTCAATTTGATGAACAACGTGGAGCCGTACACAGTTGACGAGAACGAATTCATAGAGAGGTGCCAAGCTCTTTCGGGCAACCACACTCTCACCTCGGGGGAGGACTTTGTCGCCCCGGGCTGGTTTGATGTCAAGTCTCCAGATCCAGCCACCACTACAAAGATACGCGTCACCGAGCTCAGGCACGTGAGGTACAAGGGGAGAAGGAGTCAGTGTTATGTGGGGCTGGCCAAGAGGAACATCAAGGCCCCCAGTCACGAGTGCATGCAATGGTTCTGGAACTGGATGGAGCCCGGGCGGGTTAGGAAAAATAGGCAGCAGGGAGAGATTGAGAGAAGCGTCGTTGAAGAAATAAACGAGCACCACCAAATCGTCTCCAGCACGAAAAATATTAGCAGGTACTCCTTCTTCGTTCCGAGGCAGGGCGTCATGCGGGTCATCTGGAAAGAGACGACGCCCCGCAACTACGTTATGGTCTCCGAATCGTGCAAGCACAAAGACGTGCCGGAAGTGCCAAACGTTGTGAGGACGTACTTCATGGCGTGCTATAATTTCGAGACCAAAAGCAACGGAAGTACCAACGTGACTTACACAGTTACGTTCGATATTCGAGGGAGTTTCCCTGCGTTCCTCATCAAGTACGCAATCATGCGCAATTTGCTACATCTAAGGGAGGCCGCCGAAGCGGTGGAGAAGGCGGAAACTACTGAAGGGGTGTATGCCACAGACCCCATCGACCCGCTCTCTGGCCTCTCATCTGATCACGACGGCGTCAAGTATGGAAACGAAGTGCCCGCAGACACTGGGCTGGGCATTCCCAACTCAAATGAAAGCAGCGTGGAAAGCAACAAGAGCAACCCGTTCTCGGGAAAACTCGGCGACCTCGACGCCATCAATAATAGCATCAAAAGTAACGATAGTGACGAGAAGATAGATGAGGCCGTCAGCAAGGTCGTTGGATTCCTTTACGAAGATCAGGAAGACAATTTCAAGGATGAGGAGGAGGAGCTCAAGGAGACAAAGAGGCTTCAGGAGGAAGAACTGAAGAAGCAGCAGCAGAGGAAGACATTGAGTGTCAAGATGGGCAGCGAAGACCTGCACGCATACCACGCTAACGAAGACGAAGCCCTGCTGCAGGCTCCTTGGGTCAACAAGGATGATTTACAGAGAGACAGAAGGAGGAACGCCAAGAGAAAGCAAAAGGTCGTGCCGAGTACTGCCGACCAGGGCCACGAATCATAGCACATATTATTTGGCGAATGACGATGGTATGGCAGAGTCATGGTAGAAATAGAAATATAAAATTTAGGCGAATGGACGCGATTTTCTTCAAATTGTTAATCTGCAAGTTTTACTCAGCTTTCTTGACCTTGAGACTGATGTCGACGTATTCCCTCAAGATTCCGTCGAGAAGAGTATCCGGGATCGTGCTGGCACTTCCGTACACAGCGGCGTTGCCCGTTGGCTTCTCATTTGGGTTCGCCTTGACGTGGGCAACACTGGCCCTGATGTCCTTCTCCCACTCGTCGAGGACCTTAAGGTGAACGTCGCCTACGCACAGGCCCAGAACGGCCGGGTTCTGCCCCGTAAATAAATTCCACCCTCTTTTTTCCATTTGACTGGCAATGAGGTAAATGTCGAGACCGCTACCTTTGGAGCAGATGATGGGCAAAATGGCTCCTTCAGGCCTGACGAGGATTTCTAGCCCGTCAATACTCTCAGCGATCTCCCTTGCTTTTACCATGACCGAATTATGGTCCCTGGCCATCTTTCTGTAGCCGGCGTCGCCCTTGTACATAACGCTGCCCCAGCAGGCCGCCATAGTAGCGCCGCTCCTACTGCCCTGGATGGTCGGCGTCACGTAGAGACCCTCGCAACCGTCGAAGCTTGGGACGTAAGTCAAGGCGCGCAATTCAGGAGAGCCAAAGACGCAGACGCTACAGCCCTTGGAAGAGCCGCCGTATTTGTGAAGGTCGACGGACATGGTCGTGACCCCGGGGACAGAGAAATCGAAATTGCGACCGTTCAGCAGGTTCTCCTTCTGCAGGTACGAGAGGAGGAAACCACCCAAGCAATTGTCAACGTGCAGTCCGATTTTCTTGCTCTGAGCGAGCGGGCCAAGGCCTTCGACATCGTCGAGAACGCCGTGGCTGAAGTTGGGGGCGCTAGCGTAAATCGCGACCGTGTTGCGGTTTAGATACTTCTTCACAATGGCTGGTGTGAGCTGGAACGTCTTGGGGTCGAAGGGGGCCTTGATGAGCTCGACGTTGAAGTACTTGCACGCCTTGAAGATGGCGGGATGGGCAGTCACGCAGCAGATCATATTCGGACTGGTGATTCCGCGCTTGAGGCCCTGCTCCCTGTATGCGAGCACCGCAAGGAGAATAGACTCGGTTCCTCCAGAAGAGAGGAGGCCGCAGCTGCCGTTGACCATGTTGGTCGTCATCGCAATGACCTCCGCTTCGAACTTGCGGACAGAGGGAAAGACACCAGGATAGAGCGAGTTTGTGCTATTGAAGAGCCCCCACATCTGAGCAATAAGAGCGAGCGTAAGGAGTCAAAGATTTTGCGTTAACGAGTTAGAATGGGCCTAGACTGATCTCGTCTAGTAGCCTAGTAGTCCGACGACGTGTTGCGGAACGACAACGTTTGTGCAGCTCGTCGCTTTGCTCACCTTCGCCTGAACCTCTGTAACTTCACTCCCAGGCTCGTGGTAGATGCCACCCCACTTCTTGCCACTCTTAAAACCAGTGTGCTGAGCCTTCAAAGCCTCCGCCTTCTTGTGGAGGGCGTCTTTCGACATGCCTTTCGCAGGTATGATGAGGTTGGCGTCAGGGTCACCGTCACCATGCATGTCCTTTTCAATGTCAGCCAGGGCCTTATTTTTTTCGCCGTCGAGAACGCCTTGGACGCCAGGGACGGCCGCCCCGAGGAAGTCGACGACGGCAGTAAAGATCTGGGGGGAGGGGGGGTTGATTGGGCGTTAGAGGAGGGTAATCGGGGAGGGTTAAAGTCGATGGGCCAGGCAAAAAGGGTTCTTACCTTCTTCCAAACCTTGCGTGGATCACTTTTGACCGCCGATGACAAGATGTTGATCGCAACGATAGCACATACCGCGTGCTCAACGTTCGCAAGGGTGAGTTGCTCGGTAAGTTTATCCATTGAAGTTTGTTTTGGGGATCTGATCTAGGAAGGGAGAAGGGAGGTGGATAATCACGAAGGGAGACGCAGAGTTGGATCCTTCGAAGCTCCAAAGGCTCTCTTGCCGCAATTATCTCCCCCACCCCCCTCCAGCCCTCCCTCCCCCTTCCCCAAACTGGATGACGAGCTGCTGCTCCTTGTTCTGCATCTGCTCCTCGCACCTTTCTGCCTCCGATCTCCCCTTCTCAGTGTCCTCTCCCCTGCCCCCTCCTCGGTCCTTCAAATCAAATTGAGCAGGCCGATCCCTTCCACTCAAAGCAGGACTTCACGGGGGTGGACCCGCACGAGGTCTTCATCGGCCAGGCCATAACCGACGATCAAATTCAGGCTTACAGCAATGCTGTACGTCAACCTAAACAAACAAGCGAGAAGAAGCTATCAGGCTGGAAGGAGATGGGGAGCGACCTCTGTCCCGAAACTAAAAATAAGAATGTCGCAACAATACTTTCCTTTGAATTCTAAATAAATATATAATAAATAAATGAATACGGGAATATTCCCTCCGCGCTTATACAAACTACTGTCGTAAAAGCTCCGCCTGATTGAGGCTCTCTCCGTCCGTCTCCCATCAAACTTGGGACACGAATGAGAACACGAGGGCGAATACGCCCAAAACCAGCGACGGGGCGCTGACAACGGCGCCTCCCGTTAGGGGTCCAGCCTCGCACGGGTTGCAGTTGCTGGTGGTGCACGACGTCCATCCGCGTGTGGGCACTCCGTCTGGGTTGGCCGCGAGGCATGTGGGCGACGCTTGGCATCCAGCGATAATCTTGGTTTTGGCGTTTTCAATCTGGTTAACCCCATCTGCGACGAGCGAAACGAGTTGCAAAGGAAGGGGCGGGGCGCCCACGACATCCACGACATTAGAAGCTAATGGCGAAGACGTCGGCGACACAAGCCAACAGGCCTAACCAAATATCGGCATTAGCTCGATACAGGACGGCCATCCCTTGAGAAACGGAAGTATCAGCGTTGCACGTCGATAATCAGTACAGGGTACACTTGCTTTCTCAACAGACAGTCGCTTTGCTCCTTATTACTCGTAGCATCTCACCTTCAGACCCGCCTCCAAAGCACCCGTAAGCAGTATCGAAATCGCCGGCCCAGTTCCCAGACAAGCAAGCGTACTGGTTTCCTTCGCAAGTAGTCCCCGAGGGGCCTTCGAAGGGTTTGTTGTCCTTATACCTAAGGTCGGACGTGGAGCAGGCAGAGACTGCCCCATTCAAGTCCATGGATGCACCGACGTTGCAGGATAACGTTTGAGCGTCGGCCTTATTCGCCGCAAAAAGGGCGAGGCACACAGTAGCTACAGAGAAGCGCGTCATTTTGATTTATTCACTCTTTCAGTTTAGCATCTGGTAGCATCTTGAAGTCAGGGACAAAATCGTCAGCCAAAACTCCAAAATTCTTCTTTTCGCTGGGATTGAGGGACTTTTGACTTTTGCTCAATTTTGGGCTAAGCTTTCAATGTTGGCGCGGGCTGCTGCTGCTGATATTCGATCAGCGGCGGAGGTGTTGGTGCGGCGAAGGTGGATAAACACACACACGCCACCTCTCGCCGTAAGAACTGCCCTCGTCGGGACTAGCACAGCACTGCTCACACCTCTATTCCCAGTCATCGGCTTCAACCAACTAGCGTTCAGATGGCTCGACCCGGCGACTCGCTCTGCGATAACAGGAGGGTCGTCGATGCTCTACTTCAGCGCGATGGTGTTGGCGCCGAATTCGTTCTACTATGCCCCGATTCTACTTCCGTTTGCTCTTGGCAACGGAGTCACCGCGGCGGCAGTGTACGCCTCGTTGGATGTAATGGTGTGCGGGCCTCAAGCCCTTGCGGCCAAGAAGCTCGGGCCGATCCCTTTGGCTGGGCCAGTGATCGGGGGGGCGACGGCGGTCATAGCGCCTTTTACCTTCCCCGTCAGTATGGCCGTGGTCTGGCCTGACGGTCCTATTGGAACAGCGGTGCTGTTGGACCCAGAAACGTACAGAGTCATAGATTCCATATGCATGAACAAGATCGTATTGCCTTGCCTCGGCATGACTGGTTTCGCCGCAGGTCTCTTGATACATGTCGGACTCAAGCCTGTGATCGTAGGTATCCCAGGATTTGCTTGGCAGAAGGTGAGATCTTGCGACGAGCGTAATTTGTTAGCACCAATCTTCTTACGCTCGCAACGCTGCGCTGCTACGCTCTTCACAGCTGGCTGGAGCAATCCTGGGGGCGAGCGTGTTAGGACTCGGCGCTCTGTATTCGACAGGCATGAGAACCGACGTTCCTCATCTTTCAGAAGTTGAGGTGAACGAAGTGGACTCTTCCTATAAGGAGCGCGATAGATGCTACATCAAGGGGAAAGAGGAGGTGAGCGACGGCGAGGAGCGAAGCGACTTTTTGGTGCTAGTAATCTAACCCTGTCTCGACGCTTGTTACAGCTTTGCTGGGTGCCCGGTGTCGATCCAGAAAAAGGTGCTGTTGTGAGCGTGTGTCGAAATGGCGATGGAGCTGGCGACGGAGCTGCGGTTTCGAGAGGAAAAGACAAGTATTTAGTCGCTGAGCTCTTGAGGAATAAAGTTGGGGAGGCCGAGTTCAATGTCTTGTTCACATCACGAGCAAGCGCATATTTTGGCGGCCTCTTGGGGTTTGTGACGGGGAGCCGCAAGTTTATGATGAAAGCAGAGGAGTTGAGGGCGCTGTTAGACGGTCTGCCAGTCGGTGAAAACCTCATCACCGACGCAGCGGTGGCGTTCGCTTTTGAGAGAGTGGACAGGGCGAAGGTGGAGGAAGGGTTGAGGGAGTGCTGGGAATTACTGGAGGGGAGTCGACTGGCGGAGAGGCGGCGAAAGGGGTTGATTGGCTGGGTCGGAGGACAGACGGAGGGGTGGGCCGACGGTCACATTGGAGCGTTATTCGAGGAGCTGTGGCTGAGAGGGGCGGAGTTGCGAGAGTTGGAGAGGTTGAAGGAGGGCGCGAAGGTCGGAGTTGTTGGATCGAAGGAGTTGGAGGAAGGGTTAGAGAGGGGGGGGATTGAAATCGATCGGGCGCTGGCGGCGTTGAAGAAGCTGAGGGGGAACAGTATAATAATCGGAACAGCGAGGGAGGTCGACTGGGAGCTAATCGGACGGAAGAGGAAGCAGGAGGGGGCGGAGAGTTTCCGAAGCGGCGTCCGCATCGTCTCGGCTTTGGGTGTGATTGGGGGAGTACTGTTGGGTGGCTTGGGATTTATGTATAAGTGACAACGTAATTTTTGGATGAAAATATGGCATTTATGACTTTTTATTGAGAAGCGCGTAGCTGCAGATGGATAGAGCTCTAAGCTCACCGAGCGACGATACTTTAATGTCGACTTCTGTATTGGCGTATGTTTGACTCATGGTGCTTTCTTCGGCCGACAGGACCGAAACAATTTTTGAGTACTTTGAACGGTCGACGCTGTTGAGATTGGAGCTACTTATTATTAGCGCCGAGTTTGAAACTTGATTTGGGGCTGGAGACGCGGAGCCCATAGTGGAAAAAATACCATAATACTCGACGTCGTCCAGGTTAGCACCACCGCCGACGAGGAGATCGCTGGCGAATTCATTTGGAGGGCCTAAAACGTTGAGAGTGAGGCCGCCCTGGTCCGACGGGATCAAGCAGTAGTCCCAGAACGACGGGTCTGAGGTGAGGTGGGGGTCTATTGTTATAGAGGAGAACTTGTTGATCTCTTTGATTGTGTCGTCGCCCTTTCCGAAGTTGTTGTTATGTGGGTTGCTCTGGGTCAGTGTCTCCAGCGCCAGCATATCAGGGCTGTCGAATTCGACATTTGGTGTTAACTTTTCCAAGCTTTTAATGTTTGTGATGGAGTCCGAGGCTGCGACCGAGGAGCGAAGCGACGAGTTAGAATTGAGAATTATTTTATTGCACGAAAACGAAAGTGATGCCTTTGGTTTCGCACTTGTACTCGCTGTCGCTCACCTTCCTCAGCTTCCTCGCAGTTCGGGGTGCCAAAAGGCTGCCCGTACTCGAACATGAGCAGCTCCTCCTTCTTCATCTCGATCCAGTCGTCCTCGGCCGTGAGCGGCTGCGTCGCTATTACCGAGACCACGTCGTTGGGATCAGTTACCGCCGCGAAGTCAACCTCTGCCGACGAGCGTGGAACGATTGGGGTTAGATACTGCAGCCGTCCGCCGAGGAGCCTCTTTGCGGCCCGCTCACCTATCTCAGGATTATCGACGAGCCGAGCTTTCTTGAAGGGCGCGCGACGTGTAATGTAGTGGAGGGAGTTCCAGCATTCAGAGTTAGGGCGCTTGCCAGGGTAGCAAAAGGCGAACTGGAGGCCTTCGCCGCACGTCATGAGAAAGTTGAAAATAGGCTGGTAATCATTGGGGTTCTCGGGATTGTTCTCGACCGCGAACTGCCTGCCCTCCTCGATTATCTCTGAGGCCAACATCTTCAGAAAATTGAAGAGCTCGCAGCTGCTGGGAGCGCCGTTTGTCGTGTCGAAGTGATCGTTCAGCCTGTTGAGAATGTGTGTGAAGACGGCTTCAGAGTCTGTGGTGCCCACGGCCTGAAAGCGGCTCGAAGGGTTCAACGTGACGTTGGAGAAATGCGGAAGGTCGCCGTTGTGGGCGAAGGCCCAGTTGCGGCCCCACAGCTCGCGGGTGAAGGGGTGCACGTTCTCCAGGGCCGTCGCGCCGACGGTGGCGTAGCGGATGTGAGCGAGGACGTTGTGCGTCTTGATGGGGTCGGTGGAGGAGCTTAGGAGGTTCGCTATGGGGGACGAGCAGGAGGGCTGCGAAGAGTTAGAATAATGTAGCAGTGTGAAGTCCCGGCTATGTACTCAGTACTCACCTGCTTCTCGTGGAAGGCCTGGATGCCTCGGCCAGCGTAAGTTGCTAGGCCCCAACCGTCGGCGTGGATGTCTGTAGCACCGCCTCTCTCCGTGAAGCCCTTGAAGGAAAATTGAAAATCAGTCGGAGTTCTGGCGTTCATGCCTAACAGTTGACAAGACAGTGCAGTCGAAGATGCAGTCGAAGATAACCTTTTGTTTATTTGGTTTATTTGTGCCCTAAAGTTTAATTTAAGAGCTGACGTTCGTGCTGCTGCTAGAGCTATTATCAAGAGACATGCAGAGAAAACCCTTGGGGGCTGCATCGCCTTGAGTAAATCCTTTAGTAAGTCCCTAAGTCCCTTTGCCTTTTTCCTGGACAGACCCGCGAATTATCACTCATATTCACTCAGTACGTATCGACGCGCTTAAATTAAATTCATTTTTGAGGAACCATAAACACTTTTGATGCGTTGATTGCCTGTGCCATCGATATCTAGCATCAATAGGCCAATAAAATGAAATACTTTGTTATCGGGACTATTTGTCACCGTCGGCATCAATTTTTCAACCCAGTGTGTAACAAGACCCCTTGACGCGTTCGCCGCTCCAATCTTCCTCAAATATCGCCAATCTCACCCTAAACCTTCAGCAGCGACCATGGTTTCAACTCGCGGAGGACGGGGAAAAGTGAAAACAGAGGCTGGGACTGTTCGTGTAAAGCCGGAGCCCAAGGTGAAGCCCGAGCCGCGCAGCAGCTCAAGGAGGGCGTCGGGGGACTCCGAGGGCGGGCTTCTGGGCGCCGTGACGCCCCCAAAGAAGAAGGCGGCGCTGAAGAAGAAGCCGGCCGCTAAGAAGAAGGCACCAGCGAAGAAGGCCAAGCCCAAGAAGGGGCCCGGGGTCGATCTGCGCACGGCCAAGGCGAAGGAGAAGAGCTCGAAGGTCCTCGGCGGCCTCATGGAGAACGCTGTGGACCCCGACAGCTGGAGAGGGAAAATGTGAGTCGAGATTTGATGAGATGATCTGTTGCTCGGGGCGTCATATTGCTCTAATCTAACTCGTCACAATCACTCCTCCTCGCCTGCCTCTTATAGGGCCGAAAAGATGAAGGCCAAGGGCAGGGCCGCCCAAGATACGGTGGTCGTGTCTCACATCCCCAACGCCCCCGACACCGTCCGTTACTCCATCGAGGTCGCCAAGACTGGTCGCTCGAAATGCAAGAAGTCGGGGAATGTCATTCCCAAGGGCTCCCTGAGGTGGCAGTGCTTCTCGAACGGCGTCGGCCGCGGATGGATCATGCTCGAGGTGAGGCGCTGACGGATCCCGCTTTAGTTGTGGCGTCGGTATTCCTCGGCGAGCTAACGCTAACTTTGCTCTTGTTCGTCACAGCACGTCACCCCCGTGATGCTCCGCAACGCCATCGTCACCCACGGGAGCCTCACGGAGATCCACGGCTTCGAGAGCATGCCCGCCCAGTCGGCCGTCGAGGTCTGCAACCTGTTCAAGGAAATCTTGAAGAACGGGGCCAGCAAGAAGGGTAAGAAAAAGGGCAAGAAGGGCAAGGGAAAGGGAAAGAAGAAGACGAAGTCGAAGGCGGCGAAGGGGAAGACCGGAGGGGACTCTCAAATTCTCGACGAGGACACGGCCGAGGTCGAGGACGACGACGAGATCCTCGTGGCGGCGACCGAGAGCTTGGACGAGGTTCTTGCGAGGAAGTTCAAGGAGGCGAGCATGGCTGGGAACGTCATGGAGATCGACTGCTCGGACGACGAGGACGAGGCTCCGGGATTGACGCAGGCCACCGGCGCGACGGCGGTGGCTTCGACCACATCAGTAACCGAGAAGGTCTTCGAGAAGGTCGTCCCCATGCAGGTTGACGATGATGACGACGAGGAGTACGATGATGACGAAGAGGAGGTGAGAGGCCGAGAGGACGAGCTAGAAGGGGGTTATTTGTGTTCCTGTTTATTAACGTTCAATCAACATCATCTTCATCATCTTCATCATCTTCATCATCTTCATCATCTTCACATCGCAGGACGACGAGGAGGAGAAGGCGGTGGACCTCCCCGACAGGCCCCCCGCCGAAAACGACCTCATCTTCGTCAGGTGGGAGGGCGACGAAAAGGAGTACCTCTGCCTCGTCGCCGGCGAGGAGGGAAACTTGGAAATCACCAGCGTCGACCAGGAGTTCGAGGACTCCATTGAGTTCGACCCTAGCTTGGATGTGTGGAGGTGAGGCAAATCTACTGCATGTTGTTAGTTTCCCGCTACATCATTCTAACTCTAACTCCTCTGCAGGTTCTCCGTCGCAGCTACAAAAGCCAAGCCGCAGAAGAAGCCAAAAGGCAAGGCGGGCGCCAACCCCGCCGCCTTAAAGAAGAAGGCTCTCGCCAGCGTCAAGATGGGCAAGAACGCCAACGCTCTCGAGGGCTTGACCTTCGTCATCACCGGGGCGACGGAAGAAAGGCCAAGGGACGAGTTCGGAATCTTCGTCTCGGCGTTGGTCGAGTCTCACGGCGGAGCCATGCGCGGCGCCATCTCTGGCAGGACAGACTACCTCGTCTGCGGCACGTACCACTACAATCCGTTTTTAGGCTCCGTTGGACCCATCGAGGGGGGAAGCAAGTACAGGGCGGCTCTGGCCAAGGGAACGAAAATTATCGACGAAGAGATGCTCATGGATATTATCAACGGCTCTGGCGAAGTCTAGTTTAGGGTTATGGAGCGGCGAGGAAGGAGGGGATTTGAATAATAATTGAATTGATTGAATTGAACGAACGAAAGAATGCTGTTGTTTGAATTGCGAATAATAAATCAAATTGCCCATTTTTTGACATTTCCGTCAGTTCCTGCGGAGAAGATGCTGTTTTCGCCGTAACATACCGCCAGAGCTTTCCCGTCGTCCTTGTTGTGCGCCTTGATGGTGTGCATGGGAAGCTCGCATCTAATGTCCCAAGTCTTGACAAGTCCGTCGTAGCTAGAGCTCGAGAGTTTGAAAGGGTCCGTGGGGTCGAAGGCGAGGCCGCTTATGTAGCCCTTGTGGGAAGGTCTAAGGGTGGAGTTGTAAGTGGCGGCGGCGGCGTCGACACCGACACGCATGTCCCAGAGCTTTATCCTGGAGTCTGCGTGGCCGGTCGCGAGGACCTCTTTGGAGGAGGCGGTGGGCTTCGCGAGGCAGGTCGCCACCTTGTTGCCGTTGAGGGTGAGGAGGGGGTTTTGGGTGGCAATGTCAGTCGCTCGGACGGAAAAATCGTGGGAGGAGGAGTAGAGGGTCTTGGAGTCCGCGCTGAAAACTATTCCGCTTACTGCGGAAACGTGGAGCTTGTTGGAGTGAAGCGGGGAGAGGTCTTTTGTCGATACGCTGCTGTTCTTCTTGTCAGTCTTTCTCTTCTTGGACGAGGTCGTCGTTTCAGATGTTTGGTCACTGGTCTCTGCGTTGACGTCGTAGATGCACAGCATGCCGGAGAAGTCTCCGGCGGCGAGTAAAGAAGAATCGTCGGCGAAAGCGATCGACTCGACGCTGTTCGTCATTCCTTGGAGGGACAGGGTGGTGGAGAGGGAGGGGGATTTTTGGTTGGCGAAGTAGGAGTGCACAAGGAGCTGCTGGTCGTGGCCGCCAGAGGCTAGAAGGGGGGAGGAGCTGGAGGAGGCCACGCAGCGGATCGACGAAGAGTGGCAGGGAAGGGCCGTTAGGGTTGACATGTTTACGGGGTCGTAGATTCTGATGGTTCCATCGTAGCAACCGCTAAGGTGGAGGGACCGAGGAGCGAAGCGACGAGTTAGAATAAGACGCACATTTATGTATTGTATCGTTAGCTAGTAGCTCCTCACACTTCCCACTTCTCACTCCTCAATTCAAACTCACCTTGCGACAGTGGATGAAATGTTGGAATAGCTCAGGCTCGACACCCAGTCCGGAAGCGCCTCGTTCTCGTTCTTGTCCTCCTCCGGCTTCTTCGCCTTTGGCAGGAAATCAATCCTCAGCACGTCCTCGCTGCTAATGTTGTTGGAACGGAGGTAACCCTCGACGCTCTGTCTGAGGAACTTGTTATCGACGAGGAAGTCAAACTCAATAAGAGACGATTTATTGTTGTTTCTGCCGTCGTCGTCGTCGTCGTCGTCGTTTGAGTCCGAGTCGGATCCCGAGTCATCGGCGTTCCCGAGGAGGTAGTTCACGACTTTGGAAAGGCCAGGGCGGCGGATTGAGGAGGGCACGGCAATGTCATCTGAGGGGATGTTGTATTCAGGTAATAAAGACACTAATTTAACGCGAACCTTTGAAGATTCGTCTGAGTCCATCTATTGAGAGAAGCGAGGGAGATGATGTGGGTTAGACGAGTGAGAGGGAAGGATTTATAGTGGGAGGAGCAAGGTTTTAGAGGCCAAGCCGATGGTCGCAAAGAAGAAAGGTTGAGTCGAGACGAATGACGCAAGTAAGAGCTGACGGGGCTGCTTCGAGGGATTTATGGACAGTACAGGGGTTTGGAGGGTTCAGGCTATCGAGATCTCACGTTTATATTGGATTTACGAGCAGATTCTGTGAATGGCTGAAGGCAAAAATTCAGGACGATCTCCTGGGACGAATTCACTTAGACTGCGGCACTAGACTGCGGCACTAGACTGCGGTGTTTTATCTGGCAAGAAGTCGTTTGGTGCCGTCTTTGGCCGCCTTGGTCACATAGACCACATAGACGATTCGTATATATTAGAAATAAAGATCGAAATAAAGGTCACAACAGGCAATGGCCTCGTCAGCAGGAGGCTCATCGAAGTCTCTGTCCCTCCTGGTCTACAACATTTGGACAAGAGACGGGAGCGACGACTCGGCCCTCGCTCCCAAGTTTTTGGACGGGGGAATTGATGCGCTAGGGCTGCTCATGTACTTGAGATCGGGGGAGGAGTTGGATTTGGGGGAGGAGGAGGAGGACTATGAGGAGGACTATGCTGCGATTGAGAGGGAGCAAGCCAGCGAGCTTTCTTACGAGAGGTGAGGAAAAGGATGAAGCGAGCAGGGGGGTTGATTTCGCGTTTGTATCTGGACGGGCAGGGTGGCAGGGTGGCAGGGTGGCACAGTGGGGTTTAAGTGATGCCGAGAAAGGCTAACACACACATACACACGTGATTTGCAGATTCGTTGAAAAGTATATGGCCCCAAATCAGCCGGTTATCATCACGGGACTGACCGAATCCTGGCGCGCAACCACGGAACTCTTGGACGGAGAGGGGGCGAGCCTGGACGTGGACAGATTGGAAGAGGAGTATGGAGAGTGCACAGCGCCAGTCCATGTCTCGGACGTCCCGAAGGGGCATCCCTTCGGCGGCCTCTCACGCCCGGCAACGGAGGAAATGACCGTGGCGGCCTACTGCGAATACTGGCGCGATAGACGACCATCGTCTCCTGAGTCGCCCAACGAAACGTACCTCTACTTGAAAGATTGGAAGCCCCACGCGATCCCGAAGAAGGTTCCCATGTACAGCTGTCCTGCTTACTTCAAGGAGGACTGGCTAAACGACTTGAATGGCTCTTACAAGTTCGTCTACCTCGGTCCGGCCAATACCTGCACCCGCCTTCACGCCGATGTTTTGCGAAGCTACTCCTGGTCCTCCAATGTCACGGGGAGGAAACGCTGGTATTTGATCCCTCCCGAGCACACTTATATGCTGTTCGACGTGTTTGGGAAGGCCCTAGCACCCCATATTCACTTTGATTTGGAGAGTGAGTTGAACGCTGTGATGTTTCCGGGACTGAGGCTGGCGAGAAGGCACGCCGTTTTCGTCGATCAGGTCAAGTGTGAGACAATCTTCGTACCCTCAGGTTGGCATCACTCGGTGGAGAATTTGGAGGTGAGCGTGAGCATTCTATCTTTATTCCGCATATTCGTCCTGCACTAACTTGCTGAAAAAAAATCCTCATGTCCCCCTTCGCTCGTCGCAGGATACGCTTAGCATTAATCACAATTGGCTGAACGGTTTCAATCTGGAAGGAAGCTGGAGGAAATTGAAGGACGAAATATTGAATGAGAGAGATCATATGAAAACGGCCAGGAATGTTGAGGGCATTGAGCAGGAGTTTAGGGCAGGAACTGAGGGAGTGGGCGGGGGAGGAAGGATGGAAGACGAAAGTCAAATTAAAAAAGATTTGGTTCTGCTGTACGAACTTCTCGCACATCAGCTGGAGATAAATAGCAAATTAAGGGACAGGGAACTGCAGAGTATTGTAGAAATATTAGAGGGCATGATCGAGCTAGTTGGTAATGGGAAAGAAAGTGAAAGTGAAAGTGATTACGGAGATGAATATGCAGGAGTGAGAAGGAGTACAGATTGGAGGCCTGAAGATTTGCTGATGGTGGTAACGCAAGAGCTAGGGATCGGGTAATAATAAGCCAAGTCCCCACAGCATATGATTCTCGTCAGGTGAAAATACTAAGACGACCTTTTTTATTCAAAATAACTTCAGGACGTATCTTACATATCACTGGAGTCTCCGCCCGTGCTTTTTACTATCGACGGCGCACGTATTGGTCAATAAATCAGCCTCTCTCTCCATCATTCTTGAAAGGAACCTAGCAAAGCCATACTGTTCACTTTGAATTTTAACGCAAGACATGAACGTAAAGTACAGCGAGCCGCGGAAAGGTCGTCTCTCGAGCTCCATTGGTTTCCGAGATCCAACTTGCCGATCCTCAGGTTTTATCAGTCATGATTCGATATATTAGGGTTGGAGAAAGGGTTAGGGTTAGGGTTAGGGTTAGGGTTAGGGTTAGGGTTAGGGTTAGGGTTAGGGTTAGGGTTAGG